>SKCR01026474.1:0-171125 GCA_019454045.1 Zanthoxylum bungeanum
TTAAGACCATACACACCTACCTTGATTACGGCCTCCCATAGACACATAGTCATAATACCAATGGGATTCCGAGGGGTCTATCCAGAGCGAAGCTGTTTCCCGTACCGTCGGTGAAACACGACCTCCTATCGCACTTGCATAAGTATCCAATACTTATATATATGAGAACTATGCCGTTGTGCCCTCACAAACGCGCACAAGTGCAATACTAGCCTATTCCGCATTATCGATGTCCAGTCTCGATAATACTACGGCTAGGGATATTTAATGATTAAACCTTCGGGGACTGATACTGTCTCATATCATTCTCAGTCCAGGTACTAATCATAGGGACCTCTCTTCATTTATATATCTATGGTGATCTAATCACAAATGATGAGAGTGCAATTTCCTTGTCACATAGTTAATTTGCTACAACAACACAATGATCTGTGCAAATAGTGACGCTATGGGTCATTTTGTCCAACATTAGGTGCCAGTGTTAATCTTATGCCATATTCTATTTATATGCAGTTAGGGCTTGGTGAGATTAAACCTACATCTATAGTTTTACAGTTAGCTGACCGATCTATCAGAGCACCGCGGGGAGTTGTTGAGGATGTTTTAGTTCAAATCGATAAATTTTATTACCCCATTGATTTCCTGATCTTAGATACTCAGTCCGTGGTTAACACTGAGTCAAAAATTCCACTAATTTTAGGTAGACATTTTATTGCTACAACTAATGCCTTTATTAATTGTAGGAATGGTCTCATGAAGCTATCATTTGGGAATATGACACTGGAAATAAATATTTTTCATGTTGAAAAACAACCACAAGGTGATGATGAGTGTCGATATATATACATGCTAGACACAGTCTTACAAAAAACAGCTTCTTCACAACATGAATCACACCCTCCCGAACTGAAATTGACCCCAAAGAACCGTAAAAGGAGGAAAGTGAGAGTTAGTGCTCATTTGAAGATGATCTCTGGGAAGTTAAAAAAGGAGATTGAACCAACTTTTACATATGTGCAGCCTACAATCTCAACCACCAAACCCTGGGGGGGATCAATAGATAAACTGCAACAGCTAGACAAAACTTCTTTCTCATGCTTTCATCAGTTCACTACATGGAGGCCACCATGACAACATTATGTGGTTACGTCTGGCTAAATATGTTAAACTTAGCGCTATCGGGGAGGCAACCCTTGCATCTGCATTTATTTATTTTATTTATTCATTTTATTTTATTTTATTTACTGTAGTTTTATTTTATTGTGTGCTAATTGCATGTTTATTGTTTGCATAAGTATTTATACAGGTGTTCAGTGCAACTTACACAATCTTACAACCCAAATCTTACCAGCAGGAACCCGATCAACTCCGCACCTGGTAGTGTTGTTCCTTAATCATTTTTTTTATATTTATCTTACATTGAGGACAATGCAAGTTTTAAGTGTTGGGGTGTATGCATGCGCATATTAATACTTGTGACAATACCTGTTATAAAAAAATTATTTTGTTTGTTTTTAGTTCTTGATAGTAAATCATAAGTCCAATGATGATATTGTTTATTTTAGGGTGAAATCTTAGAAACGATAAGTTCTTTAATGTACTTTTATCTGATACATTGAGTAATTGATCTAGGTTAAACTCGTAAGCACTTAATTATGGGTTTTTAGCAGTGACAACCTAGGTAGTTGGCAAGGTGACTAGTTGAAGGAATTGCATGTCGATGAATGATCGTTTGCTTAGATGTCTATCCTGATTTGCTAAGTGTTATGATGTATGGTTAAAAAAAGTCTCGAAACAAAGAAATTAAACCACATATAACCAATAAGCATGAAGCTACCCATGGGTGAGTGTTAGGACCACCATGAGGAGAAATGATACCTTAAAGGATAGGTGTGTTGAAAAAAAGAAGAAAGAAAAGAAAAGTGGAAAAAAAATTATATAATTATACCATACTGAGCACAGAAAGGAAATTACATAGCATAATCGAGATATCTAGGTTGGTTTGACCCATCCGATCCCAATTTTTAAACGAAATCATTGAGTTGGCTTACTTAGGAGTCGAGCTGTGAATGAACCTTTACACACACACACTGTGAGTCTAGCTTAGTTGATTTATTCAAGGACTTGGATTCGAGTTGCATTGAGTACTTTTAAGGTTCTCTGATTTCATTACTAGGCATTCTTTAAGGACAATAATATGTGTAACTATTGTGACTATTTCATTTTGTTATTTTTGCATGTGTTTTGAATGACGTTTGTGGATATCATCGCTGTAAGACCTCACGAGACTATAACTCGCCCAATAGGGTCACTTAGGGGGTTTAAAGGCTTGTTGCATACGCTAAATGAAATCGCGATCCCTACGAAAGTAGCTTAGATAGTTTTTATTTATTTCTTTTTAGTTTAGTTCTTATTTTCTTTTTACGCTTGAATTGCTAGGGACGAGCAATAAGCTGGTTGAGGGTTGTGATAAGTGCATGAAAGTGTACTTTGAACATCGCTAACTCGGCTTAATTATCATGTATGTAATCTTAATTAAATTTTATTTTGTGCTTTGTTATTAGGAATCATTGGAACATGAAGAATGGAGCAAATACACATGTTTCGGGACCAAACGGACGCATCAGAAGCACGCGAGAGCATCGAAAACAAGACGTGCAGAACCAGCGAAGAAATTCATTGGCGCCACGACACCCAACTTCTTGGCGCCGCGGTGCCTGCACACCTCCATACAAATATCCGCAGCTTTGGCACCGCGGTGCCCTGGAAAACCCCAAAAACCTGGTTTTGACGTGTTTTATACGTATATGGACTCCGGGACTTCCCTATACAAACCCAACTTCGTCTAAACCTTAAAAGAGGAGAAACAAGAGAGAAACACACATCAAATAGTCGCAAACATAAAATCGAGAGAGAAGAAAGAAGAACTTCAAAGACAAATATGTTGTCTCTCCGATCTATCAAGGTTATATCTCTTTTCTACATAGAGAACTAATCTCCTATGCAAAGCTAAGGATGAAATCTTGTATTTGATTTCTTATATTCATGTTGTTGATTCCTATAAACTCTTAAACGTTAATACAATTAATGTTTGTTATTCTTTATTATCTTTTGATTATATTAATCCAGAAACAGTTTTTATCAAACTTGCATATAGATCCAGTCATGCTTCTTCTATGTGTGATTTGTGAACCCAGTTGTGACTGGTAAAGTTTTTTTATGATTTGGTCTTCTGTTGTAGTATTGTCTGAGGGTATATTATCGACGTTAGATAAGTCGTAATGATGGCTTTGTTTGCTGTTAACATAGATAAAATAAATCATCAATTACCTTAGAATTTAATATGTTTTATTTTTGGATAAGGTAAGTATGTATTAACAAAAACAAAAACAAAAGCACGGGGCATACCTCAGACAGCTAGAGAATACAGACCCTCCTAGCAACAAAGCTGACCGGTGCTTACACACACGCGTATAACGCAAGCGCACGTATCGTTCAAGTAGTATAAAAAGTATCGATCCCACGAGGACTTAATACCTAATCTATTAATTTTATGAGGTCAAATGGTTACTAGTATCTAACAGATTGATTGATTGATTTGAAATGGTGATGATTTTGAATTTAAAAACAAGTAAATAAAATTGCGCGAAAGTAGGTTTAAGAAAATTCAATATTAGGAAACTATCTAGGGTTGTGAATCTTCCAATATCATTTTAAAGATGAAGTGGTTATTTCATTTTTGTGTAATATATCGGTTTACTAACCTGGAACACTAAATTATGCGAAAGCCTCTGTCGATGGTCAGACGCAAATACCCAGTATAATCCAATTGAACCATATGTCTATGTCAATCAAATTACCTGGATTTATTAAGTTTAAGTTCCAATTATGGCTACCCCCGCCCGATAGGTATATGCCTATCCTGTAAGGAAATCTATTAAAGGGTTATGTATCCTCAAGGAAGATCGTGGGATATTAAGTCTAAGGCTGAAATCTAAAATTCCTTTGTCAAGTTTATTTTAGATTTACCAGATCAATCTTATTAGTGGCCAATTAACAAGACGCATTAAGCTTAAGACTTAATAAGTAAACCTTTAAATTACCCAAACTATAAAATAACCCCTTATAAACCGGTGATATTAGAATTCATCACAACCCCAGATAAATAACTTATTTACGACACATAACTAGGGCTAGTAAAAACTTAAATAAAATAAAAGACATAAAGTAAAATGCTGAAAAGTAAATTGCTGAAAGTAAATGCTGAAAGTAAATTGCTGAAAAGTAAATGCTGAAAGGTAAATGCTGAAAGTAAATTGCTGAAAAGTAAATAAAGTAAAAGTACAATAAAAGAAAATGTTGAGGTAAAAGGATCCACTTTTATTACTTCTATTTTAGATATCTCCCTTAATATAATATATTAACTTTGCATGATAATTACCAACCAGCCATATAGGCGGTATCCAGATTAAGTCAAATTAATAATTAATTACCAACCGATCAATCAGGCGGTATCCAGTTTAGTCAGGTTAAAACCAATTTAAATAATTACCAACCGACCAATATGGCGGTATCCTCGTTAAGTCAGGTTTTAACTAGTTTATATATTATAATTAAGGGAGATTAATCTAAATATTAGTAATAAAAGTTTTACATTTTACCCCAGCAAAGGGGAGTTACCTCCTCATTACTGAAAAGTAAAAACTGAAAATTAAATAAAGAAAAGTATTGTTCGTAAAAGTAAATTGCGTAAAGTAAAAACTGAAAAGTAAAGAAAAGAAAGTGCGAAAGCAGAAATTAATTACTGAAAGCTGTAAATAAACAAACAAGATACAATCTTCTTAGTATTCTTAAGGAATTCCTTAGAAGAAAGTATGAATTTACAAATGAAATGGCTTGGTATTTATAGGCAAAATTTCACCTCCATCAAATCATCCACCAAATCCATTATTAATTGCTCCACTAATTGCTCCACCAAATCCATTATTAATTGCTCCACTAATTGCTTATCATGTTTGGTGGTGATTTGATAATTTTTATTATTTATTTATTAATTTATTTTTTGTTTTGAAAATGATTGAAAATGACTTTAATAATTACACACAACACACTTCTGGATGGTTCATCAATTTCGGGCATGAAATCTTCAGAATTCGAAATTATTTTGTCTTTCAAAGTTGTAGATCTTTGAGTCTTAATTAATCTGGAACTTGAATCAGCTCAATCAGATATCGGAGTAAATATTTATGCCCAAAATACGACAGATGCGCAAAATTGGAATTTCTAAAACTGCACTTCGTTAAAACGCCCTTTCAAGTTTCCAATCTCCAAAATTAATATGTCAAGTCCAATCTTTACCCTTATTTGACCCACATTTCATCATAAATGATTTCATTGTGTCCCAATATTATTTTATCTGCAAAATAAACTAAAACACATCAAAACATTCATCAAACCGAGAAACTAAACAAAATATTAAGTAAAAGGGGCGGTAAATATTGATATATTTTCCGCTCATCACACCCCAAGCCTAACATTTTGCTAGTCCTCGAGCAAAACAAAAAATTAAAATACAAGAAACAATTAAAATTAAACTAAGCTACTTTCGTAGGGATCATAGTTGCATTTAGCATATGCAACAAGCCTTTAAACCCCTAGGTGTCCCTAGTGGACGAGTTATAGTCTCGTGAGGGCTTACATCAACGATACCCACAAACGTTTTACAAAAGTAAAAAGATAATAAAATTAATGCACACAAAAGCAAAAAGACAAGAGAAAAGAGAATAAAGAAGTTAGTGACTAATCATGTGAAACTTCTACTCCAAGTTACTAGTTGTTTTCTTTCTTTCTAAATTACTGAATAAGTAAATTCTCCAATTATATTTACCATTCTCCATATGCACAGCCGACAAAATATTAATCAACTCTTTTTTACCCACAACAGTCACAAGTGCAGTTGATAAGAGAGTAATATTTTTGTCCTAAAGTTTTATTAGAATTCACACCTTTTTGCAGCAATTGAATAATTTTTTTGATTTTTCTGATTTTTTTCTTTGATTTTTTGATTTTTTATTTATTTATATACAATATCTTCCATCTATGTAGCGAGTGTTGGGTCGGTGGCTCCCAAACCAGTTGGCTTTAGGGCACCAGGTGTTAAGACACCCATACGGACTTAATTACTCAGACTTCAGATATATACATATTTTTTTGCAGCATCTTTGATCCATGTAGCGAGCTTTGGGCCAGTGACTCCCAAATCGGTTGGCTTTAGGGCACTAGGTGTTAAAAAACCCTTACAGACTTAATAACTCGGATCTCAGACGTTTTTTTTTTTCTACTTCATCACTGTTTAAGATGCTGCCTCCAATTAAACTAGAGCACTAAATATTACAAACTTTTCAATTATAGCTCATGTCTGTAAGTTACTATGCATGTTGATAATACCTGCTAACTAAGCATATGAAGATCCATTTTAGTCAGTATTATGGAGAATTCATAAATTAAATAATTCAAAATGAAATAAACAAAAATTAACTTGTTCCGAATTAGGTTTGAGATACGTCTCAGGAGTGGAAACTCCTTACTCAGTTATCTCTTACCAATTTCACATTTTTAGTCAAAATAAAAACACAAAAACGCAAAATATTTTTGTAATTTTTGAAAAAATTTCAATTTTTTTTTTGTATTTTTCAAAAAAGTTTGGACTAAAAATAAAAACAACACACCACTAAAAACAAGATATTGATCAACTAATTCCTTCCCCCAAACCTAAATGAGACATTGTCCCCAATGTCTTAAACAGTAGAAGAAGAGTTTAGAAGATAGTACCTGATTAGCTGAAATTCTACACGAAAAGTTAAAGGTTAAGATCCAGATTAATCCGACGCCTCTTACCACGATCGTCCTCAAACCAATTTATCTTTGAAATGATAGGGTCAATTTGTGGTTCATAGGCTAAGATTTGGTCAATTAGATCTGGAGCAGTTCTGGCAGTGAAGAGGAGTTCTTTTAAAGGTTTTGACACTAACCCATTTCTCCGGGCATCATCAAGAAACACACAAAGAAAATCATAAAATCCTTCAACGTCAAACAGCCCAATTGGTTTCTGGTGTATGTTCAAGTTCTCCCAAGATAGCACTATAAAAATTTCCTCCAATGTGCCCAAGCCACCTGGCAAAGCAATAAAAGCATCAGCACGGTTAATCATTTCTACCAGTCGTTCAGACATACCTGGCACAATTAGCTCTTCTCCGTTTGATGGTTCAATAAGATTTGTCTCTGCCAAGGGTTTTGGGATGATTCCCAAAACGTGACTGCCTTCTTCCTGTACGACCTTTGAAACGATCCCCATTAGTCCAAGATTGCCTCCACCATATACTAAGTGCATATTCCTTGCAGCTAAGACTCGACCCAATTCCTATGCTGCTTCTACGTATTGTGGCTTAACACCAACACTAGTACCGCAAAACACACAGATGTTTTCAACTCGTCTCCTTGAAGTGGCTTCCATGTTTTACTCTGGATGTCTTCAAAAGTGCAATGATGAGTTGAATTTATAACACCTGAAAAGGGTGAGTAAAATAATAGCACTAGTACCTGCCAAATGACAATTATTAGTTAAACAGTAAAATAAATCGTGATAGTAAAAAAGATCTGGATCCTGTCGGAGAAAATAAAAGAAAACAACAAAACAAATTACTAGTTTTAGGAAAAGACAAAGAGATATAATATCTACAAATATTTACGGCTTAATTGACGTTTATGCGTCAGGGACAAGCTTCCCATCCAATTTTCTTATAAATTGGCAAACAATGTCTTTTTGAGTCAGATTACCGAGACTTAATTGTTGTCTTTCTTTTTGGAATTGTGTATGTAATTTACGAATGGCTATATGAACATATCCATTGGGATGCGTCTCAAGAGTCGAAGATATATTATCTACAGACTCCTTACTCAAGCCATCCCTAATGAATTTAATTTGTCTTCGCAATTATCAGACATCATTCCTAAAGAACGACAACGAGTATTGCAATTCAAGCGTGCATATTTATAACAAACACCCATTTGCTTAGCTCTACGTTTCTTTACATAGGTGCTTCTTCCAAAACCAGACAGATGTGAAATAAAAGAGTCAGAAAACTCACCTACCATTCGGACCCGTGCTTCAATTACCCAACGAATATCATTAGGAACACCATAGATCGTTAGTAATCTCATCCGTTCTAAGCGAGCTTTGTAGACTTTCATCAGATATTTTTGAGGGAGAGAAGGAAATTGCTTGTGAAGATTTATGAGAACTTCTTCCATCGTGAAATGACTTTACCTGCAAAAATTAAACACACAAAAATAAAACACACCAGATCACAATATATACACAAATTGCATGGGTTGCCTCCCTACGAGCGCTAAGTTTAACGTCGATAGCTAGACGTGACTTCTCGAACGTTAGGCTGGGTCTGAAAGTGTGACACTTTCTTTTTGTCGCTCAAATGATTCTCCTCAGTAGTGCTTAACACGTTTGTTTTTAACCTTGAATATTTTGTTGGAGTCGGGATCATGTATCTCAACGGCTCTGTCTGGTAAAACCTTGGTGATCACAAATGGACCTGACCACAGTGATTTTGGCTTCCATGGGAAGAATTTCACCCTTGATTTTTTTAACAGTACCTTCTGCCTTGGTTCCAGTTGTATGCGCACTAACTTCTCATCATGTCTTTTCCTTGCCTTTTCTTTGTACAATTTGGCATCCTCAAAAGGCTGATTGTGAAATTTCTCCAATTCATTGAGCTGGTGGAACTTTTTCTCTTCTGTTACTTGTAGTGCAAGAATTGGCTTTTCCAGTGCAAAAGACACTTTATCTTCAGGCTCCACTGGCAATTGACATGTTTTAAGTTTGTCAGTAGAACTTTGCATTGCATTGGAGTTATGAATGGTACTGTGTATCACATCAAGTCTGAAACATTCCTCCTTCTTTTCATCTTCTGGGAAATTCATGGCCTTGAAAACATTGAATGTTACTTCTTGGTCCTGTACTCTCATGGTTAATTCTCCTTTTTATACATCAATAATGGTTCGACCTGTAGCCAAGAATGGTCTCCCGAGAATGATCGGCACGTCTTCGTCTTCCTCCATATCAAGGACAATAAAATCTGCTGGGAAAATGAATTTGTCAACTTTGACCAACACATCAAAGTGCCCCTAATCCTCATCGCATTCCAAGCGCTAGACATAGAAAACCTTCATCTACTGTCGTCCTCCCAAACTAACTCATCATCCCTCAAACAAGAAGGATCCGAAAGAAGAGACCGAGCCAGCTCAGCAAAGGTTGCTGACCTAGCAGGGGGCCAGTGCCAAGAAGAGTCAGAGATAATAGTAGCAACAGTAGCCATCCTATCCAAGTCAGAGTCATAAATAACTCTCTCACCCAACGTATCCACAATCGGACCCAACGGATGTCAGTAATCAAACCACAGCAACGTCTTCTCACCATTCCCAATCCTAAACCTCATTCTCCGACGAGCCCAAGAACGAAGCTCCAAAATCTTCCGCCAACTCCAAGTGCAATCTCCAGGACACGACACCTCCCAAAAGCTTCGACCCCGAAGTAAGTAAGACTGAACCTAATTCGACCAGGAGGATATCTGACCAGAGCAAAGAAACCATAAATGCTTAATAATAGTTGTTTTATTTCAAGTTGCCAAACTCTTAATCCCTAAACCCTCCATCTTTCAAAGGTAAACAAACAGTACTCCAAGCCACTCTCGCCCCTGATGAAGTAAGCTCACTACTATTCCAAAGAAAAGATATGAGAGTCGTCTCTACCTTATTAATAACATACATAGGAAGAATGAATAAAGAAGACCAAGAAACTTGAATAGAGAACAAAACTGACTTAATGAGCTGAAGCCGCCCTGCAAACGAAAGAAATATGTTACTCCAACTCTTGGCACGCCTAACGATACGCTCAATAAGAAAAGTACAATCAGAAGCCCGAAGCTTAGTAGAAATCAAAGGAACTCCCAAATAGCGAACTGGGAGAAAACCCTCTTGGAAACCCTGAAGCAGCTGATCTTTTAAAGAAGGGAAGATACCAGAGGAGAAAAGATAACTTTTAGCTGGATTCGGGACCAATCTAGATAAACCCATAAACTGCCCCAGATAATCCTTAATCAAAGAGATCGATGGAGCATCCACCTTACAAAAAATCATAAGGTCATCTGCAAAACAAAGATGAGTGAGTCTGTCTTTAGAACACCGCCAATGAAACTTAAAACCCCGATCATGAGTCATAGTCTGAAGTAATCCCGTGAGAACTTCCATTGCCAAAATAAAAGATAAGGAGACATAGGATCCCCTTGTCACAAACCACGGCCCCCGGAGAAAAAACAATTCAACTCCCCATTAATAGACATAGAAAACACAATAGATGTCATACACTCCCGAATCCAGCCCACCATTCTCTCAGGAAAACCAAAAGTCTGTAAAACCTCAACCATAAAATCCCAACGGATATTATCATAAGCTTTCATCAAATCAATCTTAAGAGCACATCTAGGGGTTCCACCACTCCGATGGTAGTTCCTCACCAGTTCCTAGCGCAATAAAATGTTATTGCAAATACACCGCCCCGTAATAAAAGCAGATTGATTAGAGCTGACGACTAAAGAAATGACAATCTTAATCCGATTCGTAAATAAGCTTGGAAATACACTTATAAATAGTGTTACAGCAGGAAATAGGTCGAAAGTCCTTAACCTGGGAAGGGTTGGGGATTTTCGGAATCAAAGCAATAGTCGTGGCATTAACATGCTTCAAGAGACGCCCTAAAGAAAAAAAAGCATGAATAGCACAAAGAACATCATCCCCCACAATACTCCAAGTCTTCTTAAAGAAACCTGAATTAAATCTGTCTAGGCCAGGAGCTTTATTGTCTTTCAGAGAAAACAAGACAGACTTAATCTCCTCATAAGAAACTTCCTGGGCAAAAGTCTCCCTCTGTTCAACAGACACATTCTTAGTAATAGCGGAATGGAGAACTTCTCTATCAATATCCTGCTGACAAGGCTGGGGCCCCAAGAGAGTCTTTTAAAAATATACAATCTCCTCTCTAACCAAAACATCATCCTCCATACAAGTCTCATTCTCCTTGGTAACAGAAGTTATTTTTTTTTTTGGATAAAGTAAGTGTATTAACCAAAAGAAAACTATACAAGAGCAAAGGGGCATACCTCAGACAACTAGAGAGGACAGGCCCTCCTAGAAGAAAAGCCGAAAGGCTACAAGCAAAAGAAGATCAACAGAAAATGTCATCGGGCAAGTGCCAGGATAGGTGAAGCCATTTATTTCATAAGATGGATTCACCTTCCGTAAAAAACTAGCATGATAAAAAACAATATCACTAAGTATGACAGAAACAGACCGAAGAGGCGCATCATGAGTGCGGGCATTCGTCTCCATCCATAAATGATAAACTGACGCGGTAAATGACAGTCGAACAAGAAGATGACGCAAAGAGGCATCAAAAAACTGACACATCCACTCAACAGTCTGAAGCCAATCTCGGCAACTCCAATCTAACCCACACATAGCCAACACAGTCGACCAGACCTTAGAAGAGAATGAGCACTAGAAGAAAAGATGATCAATATCCTCACTAGAACAACCATAGAGAAAACATCGCGAGCAAGCAGAGATATCAAACCTCATCAAACTATCCTGAGTACAAATGTGACAAGGAACCCACTTGGATTCGAAATCCAAGCAAACCCCAAGCAACGGACGGAACCCCAAGAACCGCGAAATGATTTTGTAGAAACAAAACCCTTCCAATGCCACAAAGAAGACCCACAAGAACTTGCCCTTGAGAACCTTTAAGATGAATCCTTGTAGTGTTTTGCTAGCAATGGAGACGCCACTAAGTGTGCCAAACTTAGATAAGTCGATTCAAACTTGAAAAGGGGATCCCTCCCTTACATTAATTCGGCCATAGCCAAAGCTTTAAGCTTTTGAGTTTACAAAATTCGTTGGTTGCCTCAAATGAAGAAGAAAGTAAGCTTAAATAGTGTTACAAAAAGAAACCCTAAAGGCAAAAAGACAATAATGCCCATAAAAATGAAATTACACACAAATATCAAGTCTTTAAGTCTTTAAATGCCTAGAAAGCTTTATTCTAAACTGATTTGGGCCAAGTGAAATGGTTTTGGGCCCTTTCCATCGAAGCCCACATGCATCTCTATTTGTTTGTTGCAGTCGGCCGTAAAACTCTGAACTAATCCCGCCATTGCTTCTTTGAGTCTTTTGGTCCTCTGCCTCGTAATTGGCCCTTCTGGTACTTGTAATGCGTCCTTTGGTTTGTTGTCGGCCTGGATAATGTCATCCCCTCCCTCTTGAAAAGGATTCGACCTCGAATCTGTACCTGCATCAAAAGGAGTTAAGTCAGAAACATTAAATGTAGCAGACACATTGTACTTACCTTGTAAATCCAGCTTGTATGCATTGTCATTAATCCGTTCCAAAACTTGAAATGGACCATCCCCTCTCGGTTGTAGCTTAGATTTACGTTGTTCAGGAAATCTCTCCTTGCGCATGTGTATCCAAACCCAATCTCCAGGCTGAAAAATACCACACGCTTTCTTCCCTTATGAGCATGAGAAGCATATTGCTCATTCTTTCGTTGTATTTGCTCTCTTGCTTTCTCATGTATGTGCTTCACCAAATCGGCTTTCCTTTTTCCATCTAACCCCACATGCTCATCAACAGGCAAAGGTAACAAATCCAATGGAGTTAGTGGCTGAAAACCATAAACAATTTCAAAAGGTGAAAAAGATGTAGAAGAATGAATGCTACGATTATATGCAAACTCAATAAATGGCAAACAATCTTCCCAACTCTTCAAATTCTTTCCAACTATAGTGCGTAATAATTGAGATAAAGTCCTATTAACTACCTCTGTTTGTCCATCAGTCTGTGGATGACATGTGGTAGAATACAATAGTTTGGTGCCTAGTTTAGCCCACAACACCTTCCAAAAATGGCTAAGGAACTTAACATCTCTATCTGATACAATACTCCTAGGTATACCATGGAGTCGCACTATGTCTCTGAAAAATAAATCTGCAATGTTTGTAGCATCATCGGTTTTATGACATGCAATGAAATGAGCCATTTTACTAAACCTATCAACTACAACAAAGATTGAATCTCTACCCCTCTTTGTCCTAGGCAAACCTATCACAAAATCCATCGATATATCAACCCAAGGTTCACTAGGTACAGGCAAAGGAGTATACAAACCATGTGGCATTAATTTAGATTTAGCATGCTTACATGTTAGACACTTATCACAAATACGCTCAACATCACGTTTCATTTTAGGCCAATAAAAGTGCTCATGTAAAATAGCTAAAGTCTTAGTAATCCCAAAATGCCCCATCAAACCTCCCCCATGCGCTTCCTTCACAAGCAACTCACGCATACTACAAGCAGGAACACACAACATGTTCGCTTTAAATAAGAATCCGTCATGAATGTAAAACTTTCCAAAAGATGACTTTGCACAAGTAGCAAAAATCTAACCAAAATCAGAATCACACTCATATAATTCCTTAATCAAATCAAATCCCAACATCCGTGCATGCATTGAAGTAAGTAAAACATACCTGCGAGATAATGCATCGGCCACTATGTTTTCTTTACCTTGCTTGTAGCGTATAACATATGGAAATGACTCAACAATTCCATCCACTTTGCGTGTCGCTTATTCAGCTTACCTTGACCCTTCAGGTGTTTTAATGATTCATGGTCGGTGTGGATCACGAACTCTTTAGGCCACAAGTAGTGCTGCCATGTCTCAAGTGCTCTCACAAGCGCATATAACTCTTTGTCATACGTGGGGTACCTCAAAGCTGCTCCATTCAGCTTCTCACTAAAATAGGCTATTGGCCGCTTTTCTTGCATGAGAACTGCTCCAATACCTAACCCTGATGCGTCGCACTCAATCTCAAATGTCTTCTCGAAGTTGGGTAGTGCTAAAATGGGTGCACTGCATAACTTCGCTTTAAGGTCCTGGAATGCTCGCTCTTGCGCCTCGCCCCATTGAAAACCACAGTCTTCTTTACTACCTCAGTCAATGGCGCGGCAATGCTACTGAAGTCCTTGACAAATCTCCTATAGAAGCTCGCTAACCCATGAAAGCTTCGGACTTCTGTCACTGTAGTTGGTGTAGGCCATTCCTGAATTGCCTTTACCTTCTCCACATCTACCTCGATGCCATCTGCACTCACAACAAAGCCAAGAAAAACAATTCTATCCATGCAAAATGTGCATTTGTCATAGTTAGCATACAATTGTTCTTTTCGTAAAACATCAAGTACATGCTTCAAATGCATCACATGCTCATCTACTGTTTTACTGTAAACTAAGATGTCATCAAAATAAACCACAAAAAATTTACCTAAAAATGCACGCATAACATGATTCATCAATCTCATAAATGTGTTAGGTGCGTTTGAGAGACCAAATGGCATAACTAACCATTCATACAAGCCATATTTAGTCTTAAATGCAGTTTTCCACTCATCTCCCTCTCTCATGCGAATTTGATGGTATCCACTCTTTAAGTCAATCTTACTAAAAATTTTGGAACCATGCAATTCATCCAACATGTCATCTAGTCTAGGAATGGGGTGACGATACTTTACCGTAATATTGTTGATAGCCCGACAATCAACGCACATACGCCACGTCCCATCTTTCTTAGGAACTAGAAGTACTGGTACTGCACAAGGGCTCATGCTTTCCCTTACATACCCCTTACCCATCAATTCCCGTACTTGCCTTTGTAGCTCCTTTGTCTCCTCGGGATTGCTCCTATAAGCCGGTCTGTTAGGAATGACTGCTCCAGGTATGAAGTCTATCTGGTGCTCAATACCTCTAATGGGTGGAAGCCCACTAGGTATGTCCTCTGTGAGTACGTCACTGTAATCCTGCAAAAGAGATGAAATAGACACAGGAAGCAAAGGGTCAGCGTTAGTAAAATAAATATGAGGCCCCTTATAGACTAACAATAACATGAGCTTGCTAGCCTTGAACGCTTTTCTCGCTTCACCCTCACCCATGTAGAAACTCTTTTTAACTCTCCCTTTTGTTTCCCTCTCACGTTCACTCACACTCCCCTTGGGAACTCCCACGGCCTTGGCCTTATTTTTCTCACCAGATACACCACTCTCACTAGTCTCACCCAAGGTGGTGTTTCCTTTCGCTCTCTCTTTGTCACGCTCAAGTTGCAACTTAACCTGATCGTCATGGACTTGTGCAGGTGTAAGTGGATATAATGTAATGGGTTTTTCCTTATGCTGGAAAGAGTACTTGTTCTTGAACCCATCATGAATAACCTTCTTATCAAACTGCCACGGCCTGCCCAAAAGAATATGTCCTGCATGCATCGGTATCACATCACATAGGACATCATCTGTGTATGGCCCAATGGTAAAGCTCAACAGTACCTGCTTTGTCACACTTATCTCCCCACAATCATTTAACCACTGCAACTTGTAAGGCTTCGGGTGTCTCAAGCAACTCAAAACCAATCGCTCAATCAAAGCTGTGCTAGCAACATTAGTACAACTGCCCCCATCTATGATCATACTACACCCCTTGCCATTCACACGGCACCTAGTATGGAATATGTTCTCCTTCTGCTGCACACTCTCATCCTCTACAACAAGGGCACTCAAAGCACGCTTGACAACTAAGGATAAGTTATCCAGCGGGTATGCAGCTCCCTCATGGTCACTAGCATCCTCCAACTCTGGCATCTCCTCCTCAACCTCACTATCGGTAGAGTACACCTCTCCACTCTTTTTATCAATCACTAAGGTACGCCTATTGGGACATTGTGAAGCATAGTGTCCCATGCCCAAACACTTGAAACACTTGGATTCGAAATCCAAGCAAACCCCAAGCAACGGACGGAACCCCAAGAACCACGAAATGATTTTATAGAAACAAAACCCTTCCAAGGCCACAAGAAGACCCACAAAGAACTTGCCCTTGAGAACCTTTAAGATGAATCCTTGTAGTGTTTTGCTAGCAATGGAGACGCCACTAAGTGTGCCAAACTTAGATAAGTCGATTCAAACTTGAAAAGGGGAATCCCTCCCTTACATTAATTCGGCCATAGCCAAAGCTTTAAGCTTTTGAGTTTACAAAATTCGTTGGTTGCCTCAAATGAAGAAGAAAGTAAGCTTAAATAGTGTTACAAAAAGAAACCCTAAAGGCAAAAAGACAATAATGCCCATAAAAACGAAATTACACAAATATCAAGTCTTTAAGTCTTTAAATGCCTAGAAAGCTTTATTCTAAACTGATTTGGGCCAAGTGAAATGGTTTTGGGCCCTTTCCATCGAAGCCCACATGCATCTCTATTTGTTTGTTGCAGTCGGCCATAAAACTCTGAACTAATCCCGCCATTGCTTCTTTGAGTCTTTTGGTCCTCTGCCTCGTAATTGGCCCTTCTGGTACTTGTAATGCGTCCTTTGGTTTGTTGTCGGCCTGGATCATGTCAAAATGCCTCTCTGAATAGACATCCAAAGCAAAAATGAATGGCGGGGAATGGCCTTCCGGAACCAAACAACTCGAAACCAATGCACCAAGGTTCCCCTTGACCGGATAGCATTCTAGGCACTATCCACTGAAAATCTCCCTCTACTATCATCCACCCAAACCAGCTCATCCTCCCTCAAGCTAGAAGGATTCGGAAGAAGGGCCCGAGCCAGATCATCAAGGGCGGCAGACCTAAATGGGGGCCATCGCCAAGAAGAATCATAAATAATGGAAGCAACTGTAGCCATCCTATCCAAGCTAGAGTCATAAATCACTCTCTCACCCAACGTATCCACAATCGGACCCATATGATGCCAAAAATCAAACCACAATAAAGTCTTCTCACCATTCCCAATCCTAACTCTCATCTGCCGCTGGGACCAAGAACGAAGCTCCAAAATCTTACGCCAACTCTAAGAGCAATCTGTAGGGCAAGGCACCTCCCAAAAACTTCTCCCCCTTAACAAATAAGACTGAACCCAATTCGACCAAGAAGAAACCTGGCCAGAACAAAGGAACCAAATGTGTTTAACGATAGCCGCTCTATTCCAAGATTCCAATCTCTTAATTCCCAACCCCCATCATTGGGAGGTAAACAAACTCTACTCTAAGCCACTCTCACCCCAGAAGAAGTGAGCTCACTACCCTTCTAAAGAAAAGAACGGAGAATCGTCTCCACCTTCCTAATAACAGACTTAAGAAGAATAAATAAAGAAGACCAATAAACTTGAATGGAGAATAAAACATATTTAATGAGTTGAAGCCGCCCCGCATAAGAGAGAAATTTACTACTCCAACTTTTAGCACGCATAACAATACGATCCACAAGAGAAGCACAATCTGAGGCCCAGAGTTTAGTAGAAATCAAAAGGACTCCCAGATACCGCACTGGAAGAATCCCTACTTGGAAGCCCAGAACATGACGCAGCTGGTCCTGAAGGGTAGGAGAGATACCAGAGGAGAAGAAATGACTTTTAGCAGGATTCGGGATTAAACCTGATAAACCACTGAACTGCCTGAGATAATCCTTGATCAAGGAAATCGAAGAGGCATCCGCTTTACATAAAATCATAAGGTCATCTGCAAAGCAAAGATGAGTGAGACGGTTCTTAGAACACCGCCCATAGAATTTGAAATCCTGATTAAGAGCCATTTTATAAAGTAAGCCTGACAGAACTTCCATTGCCAAGACAAAGAGATTATGAGACATAGGATCACCTTGTCGCAACCCGCAACCCCCAGAGAAAAAACCATGTAACTCCCCATTAATAGACACAGAAAACCTAATAGAAGTCATACACTCCTGAATCCAACCCACCATCCTCTCTGGAAAACCAAAAGTCCACAGAACCTCAACCAAAAAGTCCCAACGAACATTGTCATAAGCTTTCATCAAGTCAATCTTAAGAGCACATCTCGGGGAACCACCAGACCGATGATAACCAATTCCTGACATAAAAGAATATTGTCGCTGATACGCCTACCCGCAACAAAAGCAGATTGATTATGACTAATCACTGAAGGAAGGATAACCTTGATCCTATTCGCAATAAGCTTAGCAATACACTTCTAAATAGTGTTGCAACAAGAAATAGGCCGGTATCCTTCAACGCGAACAAGACAGCCTTAATCTCCTCATCAGAAACCTCCCGGGCAAGAGACTCACTCTTCTCAACTGTCACATGCCTAGTAAATACAGATCTAAGGGCAACCCTATCAATATCCTGCTGACTTTGCTGGGGGCCCAAAAGGGTCCCAAAAAAATATACAATCTCATCTCTAACCAAAACATCATCCTCCACACGGGTCCCATCCTCATTAGTGATAGAAGTAATCTTACTACGGTCGTGAAAACTCTTCATAGCAGTAAAGAAGAATTTAGTATTATGATCCCCGAGATTTAGCCATTGAACACGAGATTTCTGTCTATTGAAGCCTTCCTCGGCACGACACATGTCACCATATCGTAACGAAAGACTAGATTCTTCAGGTAACAGAGCGGGGTCACTGGGGCACTTCTGTAAAGCACACTGCACTCTAGCCAACTCCCTCATAATCTCTAAAACCTTACTCGGAATCGGAGAGAAATGCTCGACATTAAACTTCTTAAAGGCCATCTTAACACTCTTCAGCTTACAACATAAACGGAACATCGGAGTACCATGAACATCAATGTCCCAAGCCCTAGCCACAACTGAGAGAAAATCAGGATGATCCGCCCAAAAATCAAAGAATTTGAAGGGAATTTTCCTCTTAGGGAGCTCTGCAAGTTTAACTACCATAGAAGAATGATCTGAAATTCAAGGGGGAAGAAAGCGGGCAGCAGAACCCGGGAAGAGACACTCCTAAGACGAATTAGCGAGAACACGGTCCAACTTACACCAAATATGGGACTGAATCTGCTTATTGAACCAAGTAAACTGACAACCAGAGAACTGAAGATCATCCAAACCAGCCTGACCCAAACAGCAGCCCAAATCATCTTTCCAGGCCGGCCATGCCACAGAACCACCACAATGCTCAAACGGAGAGCGAATAGCATTGAAGTCTCCCAAAACAAGCCACGAAGAGTCATCAAAAACACTACCACTAGAAACCAAGTCGGCCCAAAGCTCCCGACACTTCTCGTAGTCACACTCACCATAAACCATTGAAACTACACAAGTCCACAACCCAGAAATATGAGACACACTACAATGAATAACTTGAGATGAAGAGCGAATAATGCTAACATCAATGTCACTAGGGTTCCAACACACCCAAATACGGCTATACGGAAGAAAATCGGAGTTGCAAAAAAACTTCCATGAAGGATTAATCGCACGAGAGACATTCACAAAATTTACCTCATTTACCTTGGTTTCAACTAATCCACACTACCCCGAATGTTCAAACAACCATAAATCATTAAAATAGAGAATAGTAGAGCCAAACCCAAACAAATCAGTGTCGTCGACCCCCTCTCGGAGACTACCGTTTCTGACTCTTCTTTCCACCAGAACCATTTTCTAGATTTGTTACCATAAACCAATTTCCTGATCTCCTGAGAATCAATGACCTTATTAGCCAAACTGTTATCATTAAGCGTGGGCGAATCATAGGTTCCATAAGGCGGAGACTCAGCTAAAACAGACTTAGAAAGATCCTCGACAAGAAGAGAAGAAGCATGGGAACATTCACATTCCTCCTTACCATTTACCTCTGTAATAACTGCCTCAGACGAAACCACAGACATAGGAGGAGTTACCAGAGCCGATTCCAACCTATTGGAAGAGCACTCACCCAAAACAAGAACCCTGTTAGTGGTAACATCCTGAATCACATCACCGCTCGAGCTAACAGGAGTGGTCATAGTCGCTTCCTTGCCTTTCTTCTTCTTAGAGACCGGAATCTAGGCACCCTCATTTACCTTAGTAGTGTCAGCCGTAACAACTTTATCCATAGAAGGAATAGATGGCTTGGGAATCCAGGACTGAGAGGGTTTGCTAACCTCCTTACTAGGAGCCTTTTTAGAGTAGTAATTCACCGAATGGCAAAAAACCTCACAAGTAGTATATTTCACAGGAACCCATTCAAACTCAACCCTAATAAGTACCCTAGTACCATCCGAATATTGGAAAACAATCTCCTCGACAAGGGGGTTTCGGGCATCAATCTCAACACAAACTCGAGCGAAACTGAGCTATTTCCTAGAAAGGGTAATATTGTCAGCATTGAGAGGTCTCCCAACTACACTAGCCATACAACTAATCCCTATAGCCGTCCATAAGTCAAAAGGCAGATGAAAGAGTAACCCATACCGGAACCTTGAACAGGTCCTCATTGGTCAAAGATAAGCCAGACTGCCAAAGTTTGAGAACCAACGGTCCATTAGCCATATGCCAATGGGCTCCGTCCAATACCGCACTAGCTTCTTTAAGGCTATCAAATCTAAACAAAAAGAAGCCGTTATCAGAGGTAAGAACCTCTAGCAAACCAAGCCTCCCCCATAACTTGTGTGCAATAGAGTTGACAGTTTGAAAAGGAAGTCTTTTACCCACAAAGTAACCAACCAAAGTACTCCGCCAATACACACTACCCTATTCAATAACCTCGGCAGGAGGGCACACTACAACCTTACCATCAATAACACTAGGTTGAACATAGTACAGTGCGGTGGAAAAATAAGTCGAGTCAAGTGAATCAACTACTTTAGGTCCATTCAGCGCAGAAGCATAACTCTTAGGACAAGCAGAAGCACTGCCCCCAAAGCCACTGCAGGAGACGAAATTGTATGACCAAAAGTATTAGATTTAACATTCACACAAGCACTATCTGCCTTAGCAAACCCAGAGGCACTAGCACCACCAACTAAAGAACTCAAACTTGCAGCCAGTGGAACAAGCCCATAATCAAAACCAGAAGGCGAGACTAAGCCACCACAAGACACAGACCTAGAATTACCAAAAGAGTAACCAGCATTAACGGCATCACCAAACTCATTCACAGAGAGAGAAGAATTCAAGACAGAGGCAGCAGGAGCCTCACAAGCAGCAGACACAGCAACCCGACTAACAGAGTCACACAATCCAGTCATGACGGAAATAGAATTAACAGCCAAGGTCTCATAAACTGGAAGCACAACAGAAGGGTTAACGGGAAATTCACAATTTCAGAACCAGGAAGACCCCCACCACCAGAGCCACCCTCAACACCAATAAGGTTAACACCAAGACTACAAACAGAACCACCATTCACCAAACCCACTGCACAAGAGCCCAACCTGCCATCAGAGCCACCTGCAATACCGACTCCAGACTCACAAACAACACTAATATACCCAGAAGTTGTGCCAAGCCAAGAACTACTAAAACTCGACCAACCAATAGATCCCTCGTCAACACCAAGACCAGAACCAAAGCCAACCGAACCCCCGTCAACCCCTAGACTAGAACCACAGCCAACAGAACTCCGGTCAACACCAGGACCAGAACCACAAAATACGCTAACAGAACCAGAGGGTACGCCATACCCAGCCCCACAGACAAGGCTATCAGATGCAGAAACCAAACCACGGGACATAGAGCCAGAAGCAGGAAGAACGACACCAACAGAGAAAGAAGGCTTGGCACTAGTCACAGGCGCTGGCACCGGCGAGCAGGTCAGAGAAGAGCTCGCAAGACCCTTCACATAATCCAAACGACCTAAACCAATATCCACAGGAGGCGGGGCTGTAGAAGCCAAAGAGTCACGAGAAACAACCCTAATAGCCTTGTGGCCAACACTAGGGAGGCGCGGCCCCACCACAGGCAAATCTGACGGAGACATAGACGAAAAAGATGGGAAACAAGGGGAAGAAAGGAACGACAGCAGAAAGGGAAAGAGTCGAAGCAAAAGAAAGAGGGTAGAGAAGAAGGCAGAACAGTGTTATCGATTTGGTAGAAGACCAAAAGAGATTAAGGCTCACGACGAAAAAAAACGGGAATCGCCGAGAGGGGAAAGGAAAGTTGAGAGCATTTTAGGGTTTTTTTCGATTTAACAGAAGTTATCTTACTACGATAATGAAGACTCTTCATATCAGTAAAGAAGAATTTCAAATTCTGATCCCCCAGATTGAGCCATTGAACACGAGATTTCTGTCTATTGAAGCCCTCCTCAGCCCAACTCAAATCATCATACCATAAAGAAAGTCTTGCTTATCTGCTAACAAAGCAGAGTCACCAGGGCTATCCTATAAAGCACACTGCACCATATCCAACTCCCTCATAATCTCCAAGACCCTACTCGAATTAGAGAAGTTTTTAGCAGTAAACTTCTTCAAAGCCACCTTAACACTCTTCAATTTACTTTACAAATAGAATATCAGAGTACCACGAACATCAATATCCCAAGCTCTAGCCACAACAGAGAGGAAATCAGGATGATCAGCCCAATAATCAAAGAATTTGAAAGGAATTTTCCTCTTTGGGAGCTCAGCAAGCTTAACAACCATAAGAGAGTGATCCGAAATTCGAGGGGGAAGAAACCGGGCTACCAAACCGGGGAAGAGACACTCCCAAGAGGAGTAAGCGATAACACGATCAAGCTTATGCCAAATAGGATAGTGACCCTGCTTATTAAACCATGTAAACCGATAACCAGAAAACTGAAGATCATCCAAACCAGCCTGACCCAAGCAGAAAACCAAATTCTCTTTCCAAGATGGCCACCACAAATAACCACCACTATGATCAACCAAAGTGCGGATGGCGTTGAAATCCCCCATAACTAACCACGGGGAATCATCAAAGTCACTACCATAAATAATCAAGTCGGTCCATAGCTCCCGACACTTCTCATAGTCACAATTACCATAAACCACAGAAACCACACAGCTCCAAAACCCAAAAACATGAGACACACGACAATGTATAGCTTGAGATGAAGAACGAATAATGCTCACATCAATGTCACTATGATTCCAACAAACCCAAATACGACCAACCGTAAGAACATTAGAATGGCAAAAGAACTTCCACGAATGATTTATTGCTCGAGAACTAAACCACACAGAGAAAGCGTCTCATCACGAAAAAACCTCATAACTTCAGCTTGTTTCATAGGGTCATTGTGACCCTGAATATTCCAGCAACCAAAAATCATAAAAATAGATAGGAAAGAAGAACCTACCCCAACAGATCAACGCCGTCTACCCCTTTTCAGGGACTGTCGTTTCTGACTCCTTTTACCTTCTGAACCCTTCTTAGATTTGTTACCATAAACCAATTTCTTTATCTCCAAAGAATCTATAGCTTTAACAGCCAAACTGTTATCATTGGGAATGGGTGAATCATAAACCCCAATAGGCGGAGTCTCAGTTAAAGCAGCCTTAGGAAGATCCTTGACATGCAGTGATGTAAAAGGAGAACATTCACCCTCCTCTCTCTTACCCTCAACCTCCATAAGAACTTCCTTAGACGTATCAACTAGCACAGAAAAAACTACCAGAGCCGTTTCCAAACTCTTAGTAGAGCACTCATTTAAAACAAAAACCCTGTCAGCGGTATCACCCGGAGTCATATCGCCTCTCGAACTAACAGAAGTGGTCAAAGTTGCTTACTTACCTCTTTTCTTCTTAGAGACCTAAATCCAAGCACCCTCCTTATCCTTAACTGCCTCAACTGTAACAGTTGTACCCGTAGCAGGAGTGGAGGACTTAGGAACCCAGGATTGAGAAGGCTTGCTATCATCCCTACTAGGAGCCTTCCTAGGGTAGGAGTTCAACGAATGACCAAAAACCTCACAAGTAGTACATTTCACAGGAACCCACTCAAATTCAGCCCTTACTTGTAACCAAGTACCATTAGGACACTGGAAATCAATATCCTCCACGAGGGGGTTCCGAACATCAATTTCAACACATACTCGAGTAAAACTGAGCCGTTTCCTAGAAAGGGTAATATGGTCAGGATTGAGAGGTCTACCAACCGCACTGCCACACAACTAAGTCCATTAGCAGTCCAAAACTCAAATGGCAGATTAGAAAGTCTAACCCACACCGGAACTTTGAAGAGGTCCTCCTTAGTTAAAGGTAAACCCGGTTGCCAAAGCTTGAGAACCAACGGCCTATTAGCAATATGCCACGTGGCTCTATCCAACACCGCACAAGCTTCTTGAAAATTATCAAATTTAAACAAAAAGAAGCCATTATCTGAGGTTAAAACCTCTCGCAAACCAAGCCTCCCCCAAATCTTGTGCGCAATAGAGTTAAAAATTTGAAATGTAAGTCTTTTTCCCACAAAATATCCAACTAATGTGCTACACCAAAACCAACTTCCTTCTTCAGCAACCTCTAAAGGAGGACACACTTTAACCCTTTCGTCGATAACATTCGGTTGAACAATGTGTAAGGAGGTAGAAATGGACGCCGAATCAAGAGAATATACTCTGTTGGGACCATTCAACACTTTAGCATAACTCTGAGTCCGTACAGATCCATTGCCCCTCAACCCTGGAAGTTTCAATATTTGACCATTCAGACACTCGGCAACTGTAGTAGCGGCAGTGGCAGGTGCAGGATTCACATTGCCATGTACACCCAAACAAGAAGACTTGGGAAGAATAGAGGCTATCTTACCAAAAACCCCACCAACATTAATTCCCTCCACATTATCCCCTACGACAGAAGAAGAACCAGCTTGACCAAGAGCACATGAAACTACCTTCGGACCACTAACACTAATTGCCTCACTTGTTGCCGTAGCAACAACAACCTCACCAGCACCTTTCAACGGAACAACATCCTATCCCCCGGAAAGACCAGAACCAAACACAGCCTCAGACAGTGAAGGCAGAAACACAGACCATGAACACGCATTCACCGAGCCATCATCTATGCCTACAGCACCAACAACAACATAACCCTAAGCTACACCACTCTCGGCACCCGAAACTGTCAAGACAGCCCATACGGAGGACTCCAACTCCTCACCGACAGGGCATCCATCCCCCCACAGCCAAACGTAACATCAGACTTCACACCAGTCCCAAAACTACCACCGGTCACAACATCATCAACAACCGACCCAGCAAAACCACCACGACCAGAACTACCCTCAACGCTAGGGATAAACTCACTACAGCTACTACCGGACCCATGAGGAGAATCAGACAAACCCACTCGAGTCAACTTACCAATAGCCAAAGGGATGAGGCCGACGGATCCAGAGACAGGAAAAATCCGGGGGTCACGAGGCAGAGACGCCGGAACCAGAGAAGAAACCAACTGCACTGGAGAAGTAGCCATTCCCATTGAAGACACTAGATGCCCATGGCAAGGATCCACAGGCTGAGAAACTCCAGCGGTGACAAAGTCAAAAGAGGGACCAAGAGACACAGCCCTGATGCCGAGCGACCAGTGCCTGAGAGACTAGGCCTTACCACATGCAAGCGGGACGAAGGCATTGTTGGACAGTTATGACCTATAGCGTCACTATTTGTACAGATCTTGTGTTGTTGTATAAATTAACTGTGTGACAAAGGAAATTGCTCTTTTATCATTTGTGATTAGATCACCAAGATGTATAAATGATGAAAGGTCCATATGATTAGTTCATGGATTGAGATGATATGAGACAGTATCAATCCATAAAGGTTTAATCATTAAATATCCATAGTCAGAGTATTATCGAGATAGGACATCGATAATGCGTAAAAGACTAGTATTACACTTGTGCGCGTTGTGAGGGCATAACGACATAGGTCTCATATATTTTGGTATAGGATACTCATGCAAGTGTAGTAGGAGGTTGTGTTTTACCGATGGTACAGAAAACAGCTTCGCTCTGGATAGACCCCTCGGAATTCCATTGGTAGTATGACTATATGTCTATGGAAGTATGAAATCAGGGTAGGTGTATTTGGTCTTAACCTGAGACTTGCACCGCTAATACTTGCGACAATCAATATACTTTGGTTTTAGGTCGTCAAGGGCTTTAACAGGTTCTGTGTACGCCTCTGCCGGGTATATTGAGATTCGTAGTGTATTGGGTGTGATGTCAAGACGAAAGTATCACTCCAGTCATAGTGGAGATGATGATCACACAGGATACAGAACTGGTTCTCTTATGTACTGCAGTCATCGGGATAAAATGACTAGGTCATGTTTATCCGATATAGAGACTAGTTGCCAGAGATCCGATATGTGCTTCGTACGGAGCAGACACAATTCCAGCCCCAGGCCTTGCACCTGACATCCGATACTGGATCGAAATACGCAATACTACGTATACTACGCCTGATATAGATCACATATTCCTGTAAGGATATTTCTGGAGAATTGGGTAGGCATGGCGCTTTGCTAGAAGCCAATCTTGTCTTGTAAATTGGTATAAACATAGTACTAGGTACGTACGTGTTCGGATAGTCCGACAACCGAATTTACTGCCAACATATCTGGGGATCTCATGGGTCGCTTCCTGAAGATTCACCGATGACGTATGACTCGCACTTTATTAATCTGAGATTAATTAGATGAGAGAGAAAATTAATCTGGGATTAATTATGGAGATATTTTATCTGGAATAAAATATCATTTAAAGAGAGAGAACGATTAATTTGGAATTAATCGATAAAATAATATATTCGATATATTATACGAAATTGGATTTCGACGCGGAATTGAAATTAGATTTTAATTCGGGCGAACGAGTTAATTTAGAATTAATTCGTTAGCGATGTGAATAGTAATTTTGCTAGGCATAATTATTTAATTACGACGCAACGGAAAATTCGTTAATTTGGAATTAGTGAACCCGAGCCCGGGAGTGTTTGCGGGCGCACTCACATTGTGAATTTAAGTGCGGCCCACAAGTCACATCAAGCGTCAAATCACTAGTCAATCGATTGATGTGATGTCTAGTCACTTTGAGTGATTTGACAACTTGTCACTTTGATTGATGGTGGTTGTTGGGAGCATTAAAGCTTGTACCTTTTGACTTTTTGAAATTCAAATTTTTGGTATATGTTTTATTTGATTTTAGAAATCAATAAACCTAACACACACATCTAACTCTCTCTCTCTTCTCATAAGAATCGGCCAAGGGCCATTTTCTTCTTCATCTCTCTCCCTTGGCCGAATGGCCAACTTCTTTCTTTCCATTTGGCTTGGCCGAATGGATCAAGAACAAAGAAGAGATTTTGTTGCAAAATCAAGAGTGCTAACACACATTCGAGGTCTTGCGAAGGTGATAGGGAACTAATTTCGTGAGCTTGGAATTACCACCCAAAAGCTTGGAGCTTGGACCTTGGACCGAAAATGGAGGACATAAACCAGTAAAGCCGAGAGCCTCATGGAGCTTCAAATGGCTTAAAAAGTTTTGTTCTTCGTCGCATCTAATCCGATCGATGTAAGTATTCTGCAACTTCTTCGTGTATTCACATGTATGTTTCATAGCTTTATTCGATCCTCGGGACCGTAGATTTTCCCAACAATGGTATCAGAGCGAGTAAAAGCATGAAACTTGAATTTAGGGTTAAAATTGGGTAAATTGATTTTGAGCATGATTTGGTTAAATTAATTGATTGAGTATGCTTAAATTATGTTTAATTGAAGTTTGATTGGATCAATTTCATGAAATATTGTTTGGAACAATTTTTCCCAAAAAAAAAATATTGGCTTGGCCGAATATGAAGCTTGCCCTAATGTCATGGTATTTTTTGATTTTTGATCATTGGATGAGTTAAAATCATTTGGAAAATATTGATTATGGATTTAATTGGATTGAAACCGAATCGGACATAAATAACCCCAAAATGCCGTGAGTATTGAAGCATGAGATGGGTTTGATTTTTTGATTAAAATGTGTTGGACATGTTTTATGATGATGAGCATAATTAATTAGGCTAATTGATGTTTTGGAAATGTTAATTTGGGTGATTAATTATGGCATTACACTTTGAGTAATTAAATTGTGAAATTGGAATTTTGGAATTTAATTATGTTGGGCCAAATTTGGAATTGGGCTTGAAAAGTTGTAATTGGGCTTAAATGGGCTTGGTTGTACCAAGACGGGTTTAGGCTAAATTGGTTGGATCCAATTGGGCCCAAAACCACATCCATAAAGTCCAATTATGACTAATGAACCTTTAACTTTAATTGGACCTAATGGGCCTAAATTGGTTTCCAGGCATATAAGGGTGATTCCTTTAAATGGGCTTTAGTCTTTGGGTTTGACCCAAGTTGACCAAAGTCCATGGCTTAAGAAATTAATTGAAAGCCCATTGGACTTTAATTAAATTGACATTGGATGTTAATCAGGCTTTGAGACCCGTAACGGTTAGATTTAGAATCTAAGTCGTAAAGGTTCGTTAATTAAGTGTAATATTTAATTTGGAATTAAATAGTGAATTAGTATTAAATACATATTAAATTGGATTTAATGTTGTAGTTTAATTTAATTCAAGAATTCGTACTTTGAGTACTTATTCGCAAAACGAGTTGGACTCGCGCAAAATCAAATCGTTGTTTGAACATTGGATGGTCATTAATTATCAGATTAATTAATTGGATTAGATGGATTGATAACATGCTTGTGTGAATACATGGTTGCGATGCATGAATAATGTATATCGGATGGATATTAGATGGTGGGGCAATTTTGGAAATTGTTGTAATAAATTTAGAATTTATTAATTGGACCTGTGTGTCCAGCCTATTACCTCCTTACTCTATGTATTTCTCTTCTCACCTATTCCCCTCAATGTAAATGAGGTTTCTTTAGAAATGTTATATAACGGGTAGAAGTATTACATGTGCTAGCGGGAGAATGGGAAAACAAAGGACATCGGGAAAGAAAACCGAGGCCAACTGAAAAGAAATGAAAGTAAAAAGGGTTGAGAAATGAAGAGGGTAAAACAGGGTTATAGATTTAGTAGAAGACCAAATAAGAAATTGAGGCTCACAACAATCTGAGACGGGAATCGCTGAGAGGGAAGGGAGATTTGAGAGCATTTTAGGTTAATCTGGTTTTTGGTAAGAATTTAATATGCTTAGAATTGAATATTTTCCGATTGTTGGTTTGGGATATGAAACCTTCAATTGAGTAATAACAGGAATCAATAACTGGATTTAGGAATTTGATATAAGAGGGATTCCTGATGCTTTAAATTATCTTTTACGTTTTTCTATTAATCTTTACTTTAAATTATCAATTCAATCTATATTTCCATTAAGTTACTCTTAAACATTTTTGTTTAAGTAAATCAGTTCTTTGTAACCATCTCTATAAGGAATCGAAACCCCAACTATACTGTGATAACTGCAAGTAACTGGAAGTACTTTTGGGCGTAATCACTGCCCAAAAGAATATGTCCTACATGCATCGGTATCACATCACATTGGATATCATCCGTGTATGGACCAATGGTAAAACACAATAATACCTGCTTAGTCACCTTTATTTCGCCATAATCATTTAACCACTGCAACTTGTAAGGCTTGGGATGCTTCAAACAATCCAATCCCAACCTCTCAACTAAAGTTGTACTTGCGATATTAGCCCAACTGCCCCCGTCAATGATCATACTACACCCTTTGCTATTCACACGACATCTAGTGTGGAATATGTTCTCCCTCAGTTGATCACTCTCACCATTAACAATTTATGCATTCAAAGCACGCTTGACAACTAAGGACAAGTAATCCAGCGGGTATACAGCTCCCTCTCTGTCACTAATATCCTCAATCTCAGGCTGCTCATCATCAACCTCAACCTCATTATCAGTAGAATTTACCTCACCACTATTCTTATCAATCACTAAGGTGCGCCAGTTGGGGCATTGTGATGCATAGTGTCTCATGCCCAAACACTTGATGTTCTTAGTCTTTGGTGTTGTACTCTAAGGTTTCAGTCTAACCTTGCTTGGTTCTGCAACTTCTTTACCCTTGGCACTAGGTTCAGCCATTGGCTTGTTAAAGCCTCCATCTCGTCGATCATTAAGAACCCATTTCCCGTTCCATGCAGAAGTAGTCTAAGTACCAAATCTTGATATAGACTTCTTATTGAGTTGCCTTTCTACATTGATAGCCATGTGAAGCATATCCTCTAAATCAATATAATGATGCAACTCCACCATGTTGGTAATCTCTCTGTTCAAGCCCCCTAGAAACTGTGTCATAGTAGCCTCTGCATCCTCCACTACATTCGCCCTGATCATGGCAACCTCCATCTCAGTATAGTAATCCTCTACACTCTTGGCCCCCTGATACAGATGTTGTAATTTTTGATACAACTCTCGGTGGTAATGGCTGGGTATGAACCGTTTCCTCATGAGACCTTGAAGTTCTTCCCATGTCTGAATTGGCCTCTCATGATTCCTCATTCGGTTGGTGACAATCTGATCCCGCTAAATCATCGCATAATCAGTGAATTCCATGGTTGCCAGATTGATCTTTTTCTCATCAGAATAATGATGACAATTGAAAATCAACTCGATTTTCTTATCCCACTCCAAATACGCTTCAGGATCATTCTTGCCCCGGAAGTTTGGTATTTTGATCTTGATGCTGCTCAAGTCACCATCAACATCACCATGACTACCATAACCCCTCCTGTCATAATCCTCACGTCTGTCATCAAATCCTCTCTACTTATCAAACCTCTTATCTCTTCTATCATGCCTCCGCTCTTGCCTATGATTCATGGGCCTATACCTCTTTTCCTCCTCAATAAAGTCTTCCAAATCATCAAAACCATCAGGAACATTCTCGGCCTCATCCTTCACTAGTGGAACTTGAGGTGGTGGAACTTGTCGCGGTGGCACAATCTGTGGTGGTGGTTCTCTGGGAACACTGCCTGTTTGATTACTCTCTACTTCCTTGGACAACTTATCTAAAGCAGCATTTATGTTTTCCATCATATCCTTAAACTTCTTTTCTAAAGCCTCAATCTTCTCATCCATTGTCAAACTAGTACCTGTCATCTCAAAGTTTCAATAAACAGATTAAAAGTAACAAATATATGAACAAAATTATATAACCTCACAATATCACATGCTCACGTGTTTACACTCAAATACGTATCACTCCACTCCACTCGTGTTTGCACTCAATATAGTGTGAATATGACTCACTAAAAATCTCACAACAATGTGTAATCTTCAAGCTAGTATAAACAACAAGAAACCAATATAGGGTAAACAGAGTAATGCGAGTAAGAATTAGCAAATACGTGGACTCAATTCAAAGAAAACCTACAGCTAGAATACTTGGAATATATGAATCACAAACTATACCAACAAGTAAATAAAAATACAATCAATTGCGGACGTATGTAAATTCGGACTAAAATTTGGTACCTCAATATAAATTTTAATGAATTACCATCTACGAGCACCCAAATAATAATATGGAACCAACCAAAATCAAATAATTTTTTGAACTTTTTTCTTTTTTTGCTCATCAGGTCACTAGAGCTCTCAAAAAAAATTCTAAGTGTTGACCGGTTTGGACTCCTGTATGGTAGTGGTATGGTTACTTGCCGGTTCCAGTAGCTAAGTTTTTCTCACAAGCTAACTGGTATAGAGACATGTATAGGACCGGTATGAAACTAGATTGATTCCAATAGCTACGTTATCTCCAGGTAGACCGGTATGGACACCGATATAGAGGCCGATATGATAATAGCCTGGTTCCAGTAGCAATGTAATGCCCAATTAGATCGGTATGAAAGCTGGTATGAGACCGATATGCCGATCACTGACAGATCATAAATGTAAAAACACTTAAGAAACAGAAAAACTAAGAATCAAGATGAACAAGTATCGTGATGACCAACAAACACAATAAAGACTAAATCAAAAACACAAAGTAAAAATAAAAAATTCATACATTGGAACCCTAAGCTCTGATACCAAATAACGAGGAACTCACTTGGATGTTTAAGGCCAAGCAAACCCCTCACAACGGATAGAACCCCAAGCACCGCAAATTTGATTTTGTAGGAACCAAGGCCACAAAGAAGACCCACGAAGAACTTGTCTTTGAGAACCCTTGAAATGATTCCTTGTAGTGTTCTCCTAGCACGGAGACGCCACTAAGATTGCCACGCCTTATGACATGATCCAGGCTATACATGGAGCATCAAAGGACATGGACAGCAACATAATGGAGCCATTGTAAGTACCTGAAGGGCCAATCACAAGACAGAAGGCCAAAAAAATCAAAGATGCAATGGCGGGATTAGTTTAGGGTTTTATGGCCGACTGCAATAAAAAAATCAGAGCCACACTAGAGACACATGTGGGCTTCAATGGAGAGGGCCCTAAGTTATTTCACTTGGCCCAAATCAGTTCCGAATGAAACTTCACAAGCCTTTCAGACTTGAAGATTTTGGCATTTTTATAATTTCGCCTTTAGGGGCATTGTTGTCTTTATGCCTTTAGGGTTTCTTTTTGTAATCTATTTAAACTTGTTTTTTCTTCTTCATTTGGGATTCACGATTTTGAGAGAAAACATTGAAGCTTTTTTGCTTTTGCAACCTATTCAATACATTAGAGGTATTGAGCACCAGATAAACTTCATACTTGGAGTAGTCATTCCCAACAGGCCAGCTTATAGGAGCAATCCCGAAGAGACAATTGAGCTACAAAAGCAAGTGCGAGAGTTGATAGACAAAGGGTATGTCAGGGAAAGCATGAGTCCTTGTGCGATACTAGTGCTTCTAGTTCCTAAGAAAGATGGAACATGGCGAATGTGTGTCGATTGTCTAGCAATCAATAATATAACGGTAAAGTATAGCCATCATATTCCTAGGCTAGATGACATGTTAGATGAATTGCATGGTTCCAAGCTATTTAGTAAAATTGATTTAAAAAGTGGATACCATCAGATTCGCATAAGCGAATGAGATTAATGGAAAACTGCATTTAAGACCAATTATGGCTTGTATGAATGGTTAGTTATGTCATTTGGTCTTTCAAATGCACCTAGCACATTTATGAGATTAATGAATCATATTATGCGTGCATTTTAAGGTAAATTTGTTATTGACATGAATCCAGCCACTCAAGGAACATTAGATGTCACAGCCAGCAATATGGTAGAGCCTTTGCAAGTTCCAACAGGGCCAATCACACGCCAAAAAGTTAAGAAGATCAGAGACACAATGGCGGGACTAGCACAGAATGCCATGGCAGAGTGTGACAGACAACCCCTGGGCATATTGGCGTCACATGAGGGCTTCAATGGAGTGGGTCCAAATCTATTTCACGTGGCCCAAGTCATTCTAGAAGACGCGCAATAGCCAATTTTGAAGATATGACATTTTTGAAGAATTTGGCCATTTTATACCTTATATGTAATTCGGCCAAATGAGCTTGTATTTTGACCTTTTGCTTGACATGTTTACTCTAGTTAGGCTATTTGTAACTTAGTTAGATAGATCATTTGGGTCAAATTGGATTAGAACTATGTTAGTTAGTTAAATGACCTATTAGGCATTCTTTAGAAATGATGCCACTTTTATTGACTTTTTATTTTTGATCTTTTTGCTACTTGAATAAAGATCTTGGTGGGGGATATTTGTAATAATTACTAAATGACTACTTAGGGCTTTAGCTTTATGCAACCATTGGGTAATTTTAGGACCTTTTGGTCTTTTTACCTTTTAAAGGGCATTTTAGTAAATTTGCTTTATCCTATATATTGTAAACTTTGTCTTCCTCAATGAAAACTTACAAATTTAGAATTTCTTCAAAGAAAAATTGACAAGAAACTCACTTGGGTTGGAAACCAAGCAAACCCCCAAGCATCTTTCTCAAAACCCCAAGAACTTTGAATACTGATTTGTTAGGAACAAAACCCAACCAAGATCATCCCCTAACCACCATGAAACTCACGTCCATGATGACCACAAACATGAAATCAGATTGTATTTTGCTAGCAATGGAGACGCCACTAAGTTTCCAAGCTTAGATAAGTCAATTTGCACTTGAAAAGGGGAATCCCTCCCTCAACAAGTGTTCGACCATAGCCATGGAAAGCTTAAGCTTTTCTCTCTTTCAAAATGTTGTATATTACGTTGTTTTTTTTTTTTGGATAAAGTAAGTGTATAACCAAAAGAAAACTATACAAGAGCAAATGGGCTTACCCCAGACTACTAGAGAGGACAGGCCCTCCTAGAAGAAAAGCCGAAAGGCTACAAGCAAAAGAAGATCAACAGAAAATGTCATCGGGCAAGTGCCATGATAGGTGAAGCCATTTATTGTCATAAGATGGATTCACATTCCGTAAAAAGCTAGCACGATTCCGAACATCAAAAACAATATCACTAAGCAGGACAGAAACAGGCCGAAGAGGCGCATCATGATTGCGGGCATTCCTCTCCCTCCATAAATGGTAAACTGACGCGGCAAAAGACAGCCGAACAAGAAGATGGCGTAAAGAGGCGTCAGAAAACTGACACATCCACTCAACAGTCTGAAGCCAATCTTGACAACTCCAATCTAACCCACACATAGCCAGCACAGTCGACCAGACCTTAGAAGAGAATGAGCACTGGAAGAAAAGATGATCAATATCCTCACTAGAACAACCATAAAGAATACATCGCGAGCAAGCAGAGATACCAAACCTCATCAAACTATCCTGAGTACAAAGGCCTCCCTGAATAGACATCCAAAGCAAAAAGGAATGGCGGGGAATGGCCTTCCGGAACCAAACAACTCGAAACCAATGCACCAAGGTTCCCCTAGACCGCATAACATTCCAGGAAATATCCACAGAAAATCTCTCTCTACTATCATCCACCCAAACCAACTCATCCTCCATCAAGTTAGAAGGATTCAGAAGAAGGGCCCGAGCCAGATCAACAAGGGCGGCAGACCTAAATGGGGGCCACCGCCAAGAAGAATCAGAAATAATGAAAGCAATTGTAGCCATGTTACCCAAGCCAGAGTCATAAATCACTCTCTCACCCAACGAATCCACAATCGGACCCATAGGATGCCAAAAATCAAACCACAATAAAGTCTTCTCACCATTCCCAATCCTAACTCTCATCCGCCGCCGGGACCAAGAACGAAGCTCCAAAATCTTACGTCAACTCCAAGAGCAATCTGTAGGGCAAGGAACCTCCCAAAAACTTCTCCCCCTCAACAAATAAGACTGAACCCAATTCGACCAAGAAGAAACATGGCCAGAACAAAGGAACCAAATGTGCTTAACAATAGCCGCTCTATTCCAAGATTCCAATCTCTTAATCCCCAACCCCCCTCCTTGGAAGGTAAACAAACTCTACTCCAAGCCACTCTCACCCCAGAAGAGGTGAGCACACTACCCTTCCAAAGGAAAGAACGGAGAATCGTCTCCACCTTCCTAATAACAGACTTAGGAAGAATAAATAAAGAAGACCAATAAACTTGAATGGAGAATAAAATAGATTTAATGAGCTGAAGCCACCCCGCATAAGAGAGAAACTTACTAACAATACGGTCCACAAGAGAAGCACAATCTGAGGCCCGGAGTTTAGTAGAAATCAAAGGGACTCCCAGATACCGCACTGGAAGAATCCCTACTGGGAAGCCCAGAACAAGACGCGGCTGGTCCTGAAGGGTATGAGAGATACCAGAGGAGAATAAATGACTTTTAGCTAGATTCGGGATTAAACCTGATAAACCACTGAACTGCCTGAGACAATCCTTAATCAAGGAAACCGAGGAGGCATCCGCTTTACAGAAAATCATAAGGTCATCCGCAAAGCAAAGATGAGTGAGACGGTTCTTAGAACACCACCCATGGAATCTGAAATCCTGATTAAGAGCAATTTTATGAAGTAAGCCTGACAGAACTTCCATAGCCAAGACAAAGAGATAAGGATACATAGGATCACCTTGTAGCAACCCGCGACCCCTAGAGAAAAAAATGTGCAACTCCCCATTAATAGACACAGAAAACCTAGTAGAAGTCATACACTCCTGAATCCAACCCATCATCCTCTCTGGAAAACTAACAGTCTGCAGTACCTCAACCAAAAAGTCCCAACGAACAGTGTCATAAGCTTTCATCAAGTCAATCTTAAGAGCACATCTCGGGGAACCACCAGTCCGATGATAATTCCGAACCAATTCCTGACACAAAAGAATATTGTCGCTGATACGCCTACCCGTAACAAAAGCAAATTGATTATGACTAATCACTGAAGGAAGGATAACCTTGATCCTATTCGCAATAAGCTTAGCAATACACTTGTAAATAGTGTTGCAACGAGAAATAGGCCGATAATCCTTAACCTGGGAAGGGTTGGGAATCTTGGGAATGAGAGCAATAGAAGTAGCATTAACCTGCCTCAAGAGACGCCCAGAGGAAAAGAAATAGTGAATAACACAAATGACATCATCCCCCACAACACTCCAAGACTTCTTAAAGAAACCCGAATTAAATCCATCTGGGCCTGGAGCTTTATTGTCCTTCAACGCGAACAATACAGCCTTAATCTCCTCATCAGAAACCTCCCGGGTCAGAGACTCACTATGCTCAGCTGTCACATGCCTAGTAATTACAGATCTAAGGGCAACCCTATCAATATCCTGCTGACTATGCTGGGGGCCTAAAAGGGTCTCAAAAAATATACAATCTCATCTCTAACCAAAACATCATCCTCCACACGAGTCCCATCCTCCTTAGTGATAGAAGTAATCTTGCTATGGCCGTGAAAACTCTTCATAGCAGTAAAAAAGAATTTAGTATTCTGATCACCGAGATTTAGCCATTGAACACGAGATTTCTGTCTATTGAAGCCTTCCTCAGCCCGACACATGTCACCATACCATAACGAAAGACTAGCTTCTTCAGCTAACAGAGTGGGTTATTGGGGCACTCTTGTAAAGTACACTGCACACTTTCCAACTCCCTCCTAATCTCCAAAACCTTACTCAGAATCTGAGAGAAATGCTCGACATTAAACTTCTTCAAGGCCATCTTAACACTCTTCAGCTTACAACATAAACGGAACATCGGAGTACCGAGAACATCAATGTCCCGAGCCCTAGCCACAACTGAGAGAAAATCAAGATGATCTGCCCAAAAATCAAAGAATTTGAGGGAATTTTCCTCTTTGGAAGCTCTGTAAGTTTAACCACCATAGGAGAATGATCTGAAATCCGAGGGGGAAGAAAGCGGGCAGCAGAACCCGGAAAAAGACACTCTCAAGATGAATTAGCGAGAACACGGTCCAACTTACGCCAAATAGGGGACTGAATCTGCTTATTGAACCAAGTAAACTGACAACCAGAGAACTGAAGATCATCCAAACCAGCCTGACCCAAACAGCAGCCCAAATCATCTTTCCAAGCCAGCCATGCCACAGATCCACCACAATGCTCAATCGGAGAGCGAATAGCATTGAAGTCTCCCAAAACAAGCCACAGAGAGTCATCAAAAACACTACCACTAGAAACTAAGTCGACCCAAAGCTCCCGACGCTTCTCATAGTCACACTCACCATAAACCACTGAAACTACACAAGTCCACAACCCAGAAATATGAGACACACTACAATGAATAACTTGAGATGAAGAACGAATAATGCTAACATCAATGTCACTAGGGTTCCAACACACCCATATACGGCCAGACGGAAGAATATCAGAGTGGCAAAAAAACTTCCATGAAGGATTAATCGCACGAGATACATTCACAAAATTAACCTCATTTACCTTGGTTTCAACTAAACCACACAAAAAAAGCTTCTCATCACGAAGAAACCTCCTAACTTCAGCTTGTTTAATTGGGTCATTGAGACCCCGAATGTTCCCACAACAAAAAATCATTAAAACAGATAAGAGTAGAGCCAAACCTAAACAAATCAGTGTCGTCGACCCCCTCTCGGGGACTTCCGTTTCTAACTCCTCTTTCCACCAGAACCCTTTCTAGATTTGTTACTATAAACCAATTTCCTGATCTCTTGAGAATCAATGACCTTATTAGCCAAACTGTTATCATTGGGTGTGGGAAAATCATAAGTTCCAGAAGGCGGAGACTCAGCTAAAACAGACTTAGAAAGATCCTCGACAAGAAGTGAAGAAGCACGGGAACATTCACCTTCCTTCTTACCCTCTGCCTCCGTAATAACTGCCTCAGATGAAACCACAGACATAGGAGGAGTTACCAGAGCCGATTCCAACCTATTGGAAGAGCATTCACCCAAAACAAGAACCCTGTTAGAGGGAACATCCTGAATCACATCACCGCTTGAGCTAACAGGAGTGGTCACAGTCACTCCCTTGCTTTTCTTCTTCTCGGAGACCGGAATCTAGGCACCCTCATTTACCTTAGTAGTGTCAGCCGTAACAACTTTATCCATTGAAGGAATAGATGGCTTGGGAATCCAGGACTGAGAGGGTTTGCTAACCTCCTTACTATGAGCCTTTTTAGGGCAGGAATTCACCGAATGGCCAAAAACCTCACAAGTAGTACATTTCACAGGAACCCATTCAAACTCAACCCTAATAGGTACTCTAGTACCATCAGGATATTGGAAAATAATCTCCTCGACAAGGGGATTTCGAGCATCAATCTCAACACAAACTCGAACGAAACTGAGCCGTTTCCTAGGAAGTGTAATATTGTCAGCATTGAGAGGTCTCCCAACTACACTAGCCACACAACAAATCCCTTTAGCCGTCCATAAGTCAAAAGGAAGATGAAAGAGGCTAACCCAGACCGGAACCTTGAACAAGTCCTCATTGGTCAAAGATAAGCCAGGTTGCCAAAGTTTGAGAACCAACAGTCTATTAGCCATATGCCAATGGGCTCTGTCTAACACCGCACTAGATTCTTTAAGGCTATCAAATCTAAACAAAAAGAAGCCGTTATCAGAGGTAAGAACCTCTAGCAAACCAAGCCTCCCCCATAACTTGTGTGCAATAGAGTTGACAGTTTGAAAATGAAGTCTTTTACCCACAAATTAACCAACCAATGTACTCCGCCAATACACACTACCCTCTTCAATAACCTCAGCAGAAGGGCACACTACAACCTTACCATCAATAACACTAGGTTGAATATAGTGCAATGCGATGGAAAAACAAGCCGAGTCAAGTGAATCAACTACTTTAGGTCCATTCAGCGCAGAAGCATAACTCTTAGGACAAGCATAAGCACTGCCCCCCAAAGCTACTGCAGGAGACGAGACAGTAAAACTGATGAGTGGTATTTATATCACTATTTCCCACTCATTTAATCTAATATTTTGAATAGTTTCTTGAGTTTTGTGAACGTTTTGATGTGTTTTGTGTTATTTTGTAGAAAAATAAAGTTTCAGGACATTCTGGAGGTTATTTGGAGTAAAACAGTGAAAATTGGCGAAAAAGGGCATTTTGGTAATTTCCAGCGTCGCGCCGCCCAGACATTCAGCGTCGCGACGCCCAGCGTGAGCCGGTTCTGCTAAAATGCGCCATGGTCAACAGGTCAATAATTTGAAAAGTTTGACTTTGCTAAAATGCGCCGTGCCACGTGTCACCATCACATCCGATCTGCTAACGTGCACCGTGCCACGTGTCAACATCATATGCTGCCGACACTCTGACATGACACGTGTCGCCTCGTCATCAGCCATGTCAGCGGTCAACAAGTCAACCTTGCCACGTGTCGTGCCACATCATCAGCCACGTCAGCAAGTCAACCGAGTCAACTTGCCACGTCAGCCTCAGCCAATCAGAGCATGACACGTGTCGCCACGTGTCACAATCCTATTGTGCCGACAATTGCAACACACGTCTTCGCCACGTCATCGCCACGTCATCAATGACGTCATCACAATAATTGTGTCTTAGCCGCCTTGCCACGTGTCGCCTTCTCACCATGCCACGTGTCGCCTTCTCAGCATGCCACGTTTTCACTGTACCCAGCGTCGCGACGCTAGTGCAATTTTGGCGTCGCGACGCTGGAGCAAAAATTCCTATAAATACCGCGCGAATTTTCATAATTCAGTACACCTTTCTCTCTCTTGATTTCTCTCTCTAGAGAGAGTTTCTCTCTCTAGAATTTTTATTTTTTTTAGTTTTTAATTTTTAGTTTTGTAATTTATTTTAATTACTTTTTGTAATAATAGTAATTTAATTTTTACTTTTTACAGTTTTTACTATTCACCATGTTGAAGTAACTTTTTCAGCTAGGGTGAAAGGTAATTCTTCTACTATTGCTATTTAGATTAATCTCCCTAAAAATAATATATTAACTAATTAAAATATTGACTTAATAAGGAATACCGCTATATTGGTCGGTTGTAATTTAATTTAAATCTGTTTTAAACCTGACTAATCAAGGATACCGCCAGACTGGTCGGTTGGTAAATTTATTTTTGGTTCCGCCTTAATGGCTGGTTGGACTTAATTTGACTTAATCAGGATACCGCCAGACTGGTCGGTTGGTAAATTTATCACAAGTTTATATATTATTTTATGGGAGATATCTAAATTAGTAGTAGTAAAAGTAATTCCTTTTACCTTAGCATTTTATTTTATTTTTACTTTTCAGTATTTTTATTTTATGTATTTATTTTTTTTTATAGTCCTAGTTATGTTTTAATTAATTAGGGGTTGTGATGACTTTTAATATCACCGGTTTATAAGGGATTATTTTATAGTTGGGTAATTTAAGGTTTATTTATTAAGTCTTAAGCTTAATGCTTCTTGTTGTCTGATCACCAATAAGATTGATATGGTAAATCTAAAATGAACTAGACATAGGGATTTTAGGTTTCAGCCTTAGACTTAATAGCCCACGATCTTCCTTGAGGATAGATAACCCTTTAATAGATTTCCTTACAGGATAGGAATATACTTGTTGGGCGGGGGTAATCATAATTGGAACTTAGACTTAATGAATCCAGGTAATTTGGTTGACATAGACATATGGTTCAATTGGGTTAAACTGGGTATTTGTGTCTGACCATCGACAGAGGCTTACACATAATTTAGTGTTCCAGGTTAATAAATCAATATATTACCAACTTTAAGATAACCACTTCATCTTTAAAATGATATTAAAAGAAATCACAACCCTAGATCTTGTGTATTTTGTTATTTTCCTTAGTATTTTCTTTTATCTTTTTATTATTTATTTATAACCACTTTCAACCAATCAAACAATCATTCCCTTCTCCCTATAATTAGATATTTGTAATTAAATAGATTCAACAATTAATAACAACAGTAGGAATTAAGTCCTCGTGGGATCGATATTTTTATACTACTTGAACGATACGTGCGCTTGCGTTATACGTGTGTGTTTAACGCCGGTCAAGTTTTTGGCGCCGTTGCCGGGGACTTATATTTCTTGAGTTGTTAATTTTGAAGCTATCTAATTTACTTGTATCTAATTTTCTTTATTTTTATCTGTAATTTTTATTTCTTTCTTCTGTTTTCAGGTGACTTAAAATGGAACATTACTGGGAGATTGAAAGATTACGTGCTTTACAAGAAAATACACCCCACATCTGGGAGCAACAGTCCGGTTTTCTGAGGCCTGTTGTCGAGCCCAATGATTATCACTGGATACCAGAACCAAGCAACCCTACATTTGCTCAACAGAATTCAATGTGGATATGTGACATATGTAATGGTGACCACCCGAGCGATTATTGCGAATACAACTACCATCCAGGGTGGCAGAATTATCAAGATCCTTCATGGTACGAAGAACCATCACATTTCACAGAAGCACATTTTCCATCTTATCCACCATCTTCCTTCGATCCTTATCAAGAACCAGAATCATTAGAGGAAGATCAATTGATTCACATGTTCAAGAAACAGACAGCTCAATTTGATGCACAAGTTCAGAGTAACACAGAATCCATACAGAGAATGACAGATCAGATCAGACAATTAACAGAAAACCAGAACTATATACTTCAAGATCCAGTTCCAGATGACACTGATGAAGCCTTCGAGTACCAATCATTTCACAATGACACGTCAACAGAGGAGGAGGCTGAGCAGTATCAACAACCAGAGGTATCAGTTCAGGAACCTGAACCGACAAAGTCTCGATTTGATTTTTATTATTCTGACTCTGACGAGGATGAAGCTGAACATTTTGTACCAACTGCATCAAAAATTGAGGATAGAATTCTGAATCCTCAAAACGAAGATCTTGGAGATTCCATTTCACAAATGTTTGAAGAAGATCAACTTGAGCCAATCAATTCACCCGAATCAGAGGATGAAGACCTAATGTCTGACTCATCTTTTCATCCTCAGGTGGAGCAAGAAACAGAGCAAATGGAGGAGCAAATATCTGAACTTAATAAAGATCCAGAGCATTCAGGAAAAACATCGCTGTGTTGGGGAGTACAAATCAAGATATCACCCAGAAGCTTGACAGAATGGAACTTCCATTCCAAGTCAAACACCATACGAGACCTCCTAATTTTCTTTCTTTCTTTTCAGGTACTACTGGAGCAACAAAGATTAAAAAGGTGGAACGAGCACTGAATAGAACAAAATTCTTTTTGCCACTTTACCGTTGGAAGAGACCCTTCAAAAGCAACGCTCACGGGATTGTCTTTAATCGGACATCCAAAACGACACTGAAACCTCCTTAACAGATAAATTTCAGTCACGTCTGGCTGAAGACGAAAAATTTAGCGCTAGCAGGGAGGCAACCCATGCAATTTGTTGTAATTTATTTTTCATATTTTGTGTGAACTTTTTAATTTTTTATGTTAGTTTTGCAGGAAAAATAAAAACGGAATTTTTCAGAACAAGAAAGGCAGTGCAAGCGGGATTTTCAAAATAAAAATTTGACAAAAATCACGAAGATACAAAGTCAATCCAGAAAAGACGGCCGAGTAAGAAGTCTGCTCTTAGGACGCGTCCCTATGGATTTATCTGTCGCAAGACATGGTTTTGCCAAAAAAAAAAAAAAAAAAAAAAAAAAAAAATCCCGAGTCAAAACCCTAGCCCTAAAGAACCGAGTGTCGCGACGCTAGGCAATTTTTGGCGTCGCGACGCTGACAAAAAAAAACAGAACATAAGCAAAGCACCACAGATCTCATTTTTACTTCTTCTTCTTCTCAACAACACCACCACCCACCAGCCGCACTACAACCACCACCACCTCCACCGTGAGCAAACCAATCACCACCCACCACGCACGATCCGCCACCACACGTCCGAGATCCACACCATGAGCGACCACCGCGAGCCATCCTTGCCGTGACTCAACCGCGAGCCAACGAACCAAATCGACCTTCCATCGACCACCACCGCGAGCCATCCTTGCCGTGAGCAAGTCTTCAACAAACCGAGACCCACCAGCCACCACCGAGAACCGACGAGCCAAACCTCACCTTGCCGAGCCGTGAACCACCAAACCGAGACCAGACCAACACAGCTGAGATCCACAGCCGCAACCATCGCCAAACCAAACCGTCCACCACCGTGAGATCGCCAAACTCCACGACCGAGCTGACTGAACCATTACCACCTTGCCGTGACCGAGAACCGACGAGTCAAAACCAAGCCATCATCACTGCCGTTCAGTCACCCCACCAGAAACCCAAGACGAGATCTACCAGAACCAGAAACCACCTTTGCCGAGCCAGATCTGCCGTGAACCTCACCACCGAGAGACAACCAAACCCAAACCGAGAACCAATAGAAACCGTGACTAATCCACTGCCAAACAGACCAAAGCCGAGATACTCCAAAACCGAAACCAAGCCATCACTGCCGAGAGTACCACTGCCAAAATCAGAATTTGAAAATACGGTAATGATTTGATAAAAAAAATTGATTTGGTAATTGGGTAAATTGAAAAATTGAATTGTGAATTGGTTGACTGTGGATTGGATTACGAAGTGTTGGATGGTTGAAATTGATTCGTAGTAATTGGGGGCGAAGAAATTGAGTTTGATATTTGGAGTTTGTTTGTGGCATTTGTTAGATTTAGGTTGTGTTGGATAATCAAAAATTCAGGGGAGACTCTGTCGAATTTTTCTGAAAATACCAAAGTTGAGATTTGATTGGTGATAATTTTTTAGGGTGAATTTTGGGGAAAGTTTGAGTTTTTAAAGGTGATTCTGCCAAAATTTTTAATGAAAAATGGTCAAATAGCAATTATGGTAAGAACCGTAATTTGGGCATAAATCTTAAAAGGTAATTTTTCCTGTAAAATTTCAGCTGATCAGGTATGATTTTCTATACTCTTCTTCTACTTTTTAAGACATTGGGGACAATGTCTCATTTAGGTTTGGGGGAGGGATTTAGTTGATTAATACCTTGTTTTTAGTAGTATGTTATTTTTATTTTTAGTTCAAAATTTTTCGAAAAATACAAAAAAATTGAAAAATTTTTCAAAAATTACAAAAATATTTTGCAATTTTGTGTTTTTATTTTGACTAAAAAGGTGAAATTGGTAAAAGAGGTAGCCGAGTAAGGAATTTCCGCTCCTGAGACGTATCTCAAACCCATTTATTTCGAAATAAGTTAATTTTTGTTTATTTCCTTTTGAATTATTTAATTTGTGAATTCTCCATAAATCTGACTAAAATGAATCTTCATATGTTCAGTTGACAGGTATTATGAACTTACATGGAAACATACGGACATGAGCTAAAATTGAAAAGTTTGTAATATCAGTGCTATAGTTTAATTAGAGAAAGCATCTCTAAATAGTGATGGAGTAAAAAAAAAAAAAAAAAAAACGTCCGAGATCCGAGTTATTAGTCTGTAAGGGTATTTTAATACCTAGTGCCCTAAAACCAACTGGTTTGGGAGTCATTGGCCCAAAGCTCGTTACATGGATCGAAGATGCTAAAAATATATTCATATCTGAAGTCTGAGTAATTAAGTTCGTAGGGGTGTCTTAACACCTGGTGCCCTAAAGCCAACTGGTTTGGGAGCCACCAACCCAAAGCTCGCTACATAGACGGAAGGTATTGTATAAAAATAAAAAATAGAGAAAAAATCAAAGAAAAAAATCAGAAAAATCAGAAAATTATTCCATTGCTACAAAAAGGTGTGAAATCTGATAGAACTTTAGGACAAAAATATTACTCTCTTATCAACTGCACTTATGACTGTTGTGGGCAAAAATGAAATGATTAATATTTTGTTGGCTGTGTATATGGAGAATGGTAAAAACAATCGGAGAATTTACTTATTCGGTAATTTAGAAAGAAACAAACAACTAGTAACTTGGAGTAGAATTTTCACCTGATTAGTCACTAACTTTCTTTATTCTCTTTTCGCTTGTCTTTTTGCTTTTGTGTGCATTAGTTTTAATACATTTTTACTTTTGTAAAATGTTTGTGGGTATCATTGCTGTAAACCCTCACGAGACTACACTCGTCCACTAGGGACACCTAGGGGTTTAAAGGCTTGTTGCATATGCTAAATGTAACCGTGATCCCTACGAAAATGGCTTAGTTAAATTTTGTTATGTTATTTTTATTTTGTATTTTGCTCGAGGACTAGCAAAATGTTAGGTTTGGGGTGTGATGAGTGGTATTTATATCACTATTTCCCACTCATTTAATCTAATATTTTGAATAGTTTCTTGAGTTTTGTGAACGTTTTGATGTGTTTTGTGTTATTTTGTAGAAAAATAAAGTTTCAGGACATTCTGGAGGTTATTTGGAGTAAAACAGTGAAAATTGGCGAAAAAGGGCATTTTGGTAATTTCCAGCGTCGCGCCGCCCAGACATTCAGCGTCGCGACGCCCAGCGTGAGCCGGTTCTGCTAAAATGCGCCATGGTCAACGGGTCAACAATTTGAAAAGTTTGACTTTGCTAAAATGCGCCGTGCCACGTGTCACCATCACATCCGATCTGCTAACGTGCACCGTGCCACGTGTCAACATCATATGCTGCCGACACTCTGACATGACACGTGTCGCCTCGTCATCAGCCATGTCAGCGGTCAACAAGTCAACCTTGCCACGTGTCGTGCCACATCATCAGCCACGTCAAAGTCAACCGAGTCAACTTGCCACGTCAGCCTCAGCCAATCAGAGCATGACACGTGTCGCCACGTGTCACAATCCTATTGTGCCGACAATTGCAACACACGTCTTCGCCACGTCATCGCCACGTCATCAATGACGTCATCACAATAATTGTGTCTTAGCCGCCTTGCCGTGTCGCCTTCTCACCATGCCACGTGTCGCCTTCTCAGCATGCCACGTTTTCACTGTACCCAGCGTCGCGACGCTAGTGCAATTTTGGCGTCGCGACGCTGGAGCAAAAATTCCTATAAATACCGCGCGAATTTTCATAATTCAGTACACCTTTCTCTCTCTTGATTTCTCTCTCTAGAGAGAGTTTCTCTCTCTAGAATTTTTATTTTTTTTAGTTTTAATTTTTAGTTTTGTAATTTATTTTAATTACTTTTTGTAATAATAGTAATTTAATTTTTACTTTTTACAGTTTTTACTATTCACCATGTTGAAGTAACTTTTTCAGCTAGGGTGAAAGGTAATTCTTCTACTATTGCTATTTAGATTAATCTCCCTTAAAAATAATATATTAACTAATTAAAATATTGACTTAATAAGGAATACCGCTATATTGGTCGGTTGGTAATTTAATTTAAATCTGTTTTAAACCTGACTAATCAAGGATACCGCCAGACTGGTCGGTTGGTAAATTTATTTTTGGTTCCGCCTTAATGGCTGGTTGGACTTAATTTGACTTAATCAGGATACCGCCAGACTGGTCGGTTGGTAAATTTATCACAAGTTTATATATTATTTTATGGGAGATATCTAAATTAGTAGTAGTAAAAGTAATTCCTTTTACCTTAGCATTTTATTTTATTTTACTTTTCAGTATTTTTATTTTATGTATTTATTTTTTATAGTCCTAGTTATGTTTTAATTAATTAGGGGTTGTGATGACTTTTAATATCACCGGTTTATAAGGGATTATTTTATAGTTGGGTAATTTACAGGTTTATTTATTAAGTCTTAAGCTTAATGCTTCTTGTTGTCTGATCACCAATAAGATTGATATGGTAAATCTAAAATGAACTAGACATAGGGATTTTAGGTTTCAGCCTTAGACTTAATAGCCCACGATCTTCCTTGAGGATAGATAACCCTTTAATAGATTTCCTTACAGGATAGGAATATACCTGTTGGGCGGGGGTAATCATAATTGGAACTTAGACTTAATGAATCCAGGTAATTTGGTTGACATAGACATATGGTTCAATTGGGTTAAACTGGGTATTTGTGTCTGACCATCGACAGAGGCTTACACATAATTTAGTGTTCCAGGTTAATAAATCAATATATTACCAACTTTAAGATAACCACTTCATCTTTAAAATGATATTAAAAGAAATCACAACCCTAGATCTTTGTGTATTTTGTTATTTTCCTTAGTATTTTCTTTTATCTTTTTATTATTTATTTATAACCACTTTCAACCAATCAAACAATCATTCCCTTCTCCCTATAATTAGATATTTGTAATTAAATAGATTCAACAATTAATAACAACAGTAGGAATTAAGTCCTCGTGGGATCGATATTTTTATACTACTTGAACGATACGTGCGCTTGCGTTATACGTGTGTGTTTACGCCGGTCAAAAACCAAAAGCAATAGATTGACCATTCACACAAGCACTATCTGCCTTAGCAAACCCAGAGGCACTAGCGCCACCAACTGCCTTAACAACCCCAGAAACACTAACACCACCAGCTAAAGCACTCAATTTTACTGCCGACGAAACATTCCAAAAACATTCCCAAGATCCGGGGCTAAAACACCACAAGACACAAGACAAGAATCACCAATGTTGTTACCAGCACTCACGGCACCACCAACCTCATTCACAAGAACAATATTATTCAAGACCGAAACAGCAGTACCCTCACCGGCAACAAACGCAGCTTCAATACACACGGAATCACACAAGTCAGCCATTACAGACACAGCATTACGGGCCAGAGAATCAAAAACAGGAGCCTCGTATATTATGTTGTTGTGATAAAATTTACAAAGGAGAGTTATATAGTTAGGGTTACAAGTGAGTAAAATGACTAAAATGACCCTAGAGCTAAAATTACCAAAAGCCCTAAGTCAAGCACCTCAACCATGACCATTAAGGTCCTTTTACACCTAAATAAACTTAAAATAAAGATTAGAAGCTAATCTCACTTAAGCTAATTGAGGTGCTTACCTGCTATAGTAAATTGAGGTGCTTCCGGCTAAGTAGAGATCTAAGCATAATTAAGCCTAATGGCATAGTCAACCATGCTAATTACATCATAAATAAAATGAACATGTCGAGCACAAATGACAAAAATGCCCTCATTTGGCCGAATTCAAGATAGTCCCAAAATAGGTCAAATCGGGTCAAAAGGATGCTGGTACTAAAGCTGCTCTGCTACGCTTCAGTCTGAGCTGATCTGGGTCAAATGAAATAGCTTGGGGACCTCTCTGGTTATGCCCATATGTGTCTCTGGTGTGGTTGGACTCATGTCATTCCCTCCTTGTTGAAAAGGATTCGACCTCGAACCTGAACTTGCATTAAAAATAAAATAAGTCAGAAACATTAAACATTGCAGGAACGCCAAACTCAACAGGAAGATCAAGCTTGTAAGTATTGTCGTTGATCCGCTCCAAGACTTGAAATGGACCATCTCCTCTTGGTTTGAACTTGGATCTTTTGCTCTTGCATATAAAGCCACACCCAATTGCCGGGGTCAAACACAATGCGTTGGAAACCTATTATTCTCACCAACTCTGCCTTTCCCTTATCATTCATACTCCCAAGCTTAATAACAATCAAAGATAATAAATCCATACGAGTTAAGGGATTAGAATCATAATCAATCTCATAAGGCAAGTAAAAACTAGAAGGATGAATGCATCTATTGTTGGACAATTATGACCCATAGCATCACTATTTGTACAGAACATGGTGTTCTTGTACAAATTAACTATGTGACATAGGAAATTACTCTTTTATCATTTGTAATTGGATTACCGGGATATATAAATGATAAAAGTCCATATGATTAGTTCCGAATTAATAAGATATAAGACAATATTAATCCACTAAGGTTTAATCATTAAAACATCCCTAGTCGTAGTATTATTGAGATTGGACATCGATAATGTGGAATAGACTAGTATTGCACTTGTGCGTGTTATGGGAGCATAACGTCATAGTTCTCATATATTTAAGTATTGGATACTTATGCAAGTGTAATAGGAGGTTGTGTTTACCGATGGTACGGAAATAGCTTCGCTCTAGATAGACCCCTCGGAATTCCATTGGTAGTATGACTATGTGTCTATGGAAGTCCGAATCAGGGTAGGTGTATTTGGTCTTAACCTGAGACTTGCATCGCTAATACTTGCGACAATCAATATACTTTGGTTTTGGTCGTCCAGGGCTTTAACAGGTTTTGTGTACGCCAATTCTGGGTATATTAAGAATCGTAGTGTATTGGGTGTGATGTCAAGATGGAAGTATCACTTCAGTCATATGGAGATGATGGTCACTAGGATACGGAACTGGTACTCTTGAATGCTGCAGCTATCGGGATAATATGACTAGGCCATGTTTATCTGATTATAGAGACTAGTTACCAGAGATCTGATATGTGCTTCGTACGGGGCAGACACAATTCTAGCCCCAAGCCTAGCACGTGACATCAGATACTACGCCTGATACAGATTATATATTCCTTTAAGAATATTTCTGGAGAATTGGATAGGCACGGTACTTTGTTAGAAGCCATCATGTCTTGTAAATCGGTAAAAATGTAGTACTAGGTACGTACATGTTCGGATAGTCCGACGACCGGATTTACTACCAACATATCCGGGGATCTCATGGGTCGCTTCCCGAAGATTCACCGATGACATATGACTCACACATAATTAATCTGGGATTAATTAAAAGAGAGAGAAAATTAATATAGGATTAATTACGGAGATATTTTATCTAGGATAAAATACTATTTAAAGAGAGAGACCGATTAATTTGGAATTAATCGATAAAATAATATATTCGATATATTAAACGAAATTAGATTTCGACGCGGAATTAAAATTAGATTTTAATTTAGACAAACGAGTTAATTTAGAATTAATTCGCTAGCGACGTGAATAGTAATTTTACTAGGCATAATTATTTAATTAAATTTGATTTAATTACGTCGCAACGGAAAATTTGTTAATTCGAAATTAGCGAACTCGAGCCCGGGAGTGCTTGCGGGCCCACTCACATTTCGAATCAAGTGGGGCCCACAAGTCACATCATGCATCACATCATTAGTAATTCTTGTGATGTAAGTCACATCAACTTTGAGTGATGTGATGGATGTCACTTTTGAGTGATGTGAGTAGATGAAAGGCTTTAAATGACTTGTACCTTTTTTTTGAATTTGGTAATTTGGTATTAGATTTTTGAAATCCAAATACACAAAATAATCTTCTCTTCTCCCTCTCTCCTTCACGGTATTCTTGCCTTTCTCTCTCAATTTCTTGGCTTGGCCGAGAACAAGAAGAAACTTAAGGGAAATTTTTGTGGCAAAATTTCCAAGTGCTAGCACACTCAAAGGAGTCCTACAAAGGTGATAGGGAAACTCATTCATGAGCATGGAATCCATTCACAAAGCTTAGAGCTTGGAGCACACAATGGAGGAGCTTGGCCGAGAGTCATCCATGGAAGAAAATTTTTTATGTTCTACGCATCGCAAAGCCGATCAAAGTGAGTATTTCCGCAACTTTACTTGTTGTATTCGCACTTTTCATCGCTTAATATGATCTTGTTTGACCTAGAAAACCCAACAAGGGTATCAGAGCCATTATTAAGCATTGAAATTGATTTAGGGTAAAATGATATGAGCATGATTTGATAAAATTGATTGATTGAGTATGCTTGAATGATGATAACTTGGAGTTATATGTGATCAATTTGATGAAAATTGAATTGGATTAAATTTTCCCCAATTTTTTGGCTTGGTCGAAAGTTGAGTATCCCCTAAAGTCATGGTGAATTTTGTTCTTTTGATCATTAGATGAGTTGAAAGACTTGGGATAAATTGATTTAGGATTTAATTGGATTAAAATCGAAATCGGATTTAAAATCCCTAAATTACCGTGACATCAAAGCATGAAAATGAGTTGATTTTTTGATTCAATAATGTTGGACATGTGTTGATGAAAATAAGCATGATCAATTATATAAATTGGTATTTTGGAGATGTTAATTTAAATAATTAATTATGGCTAATACACTTGAATTAATTAAATTGTGATATTGGGAATATTGGAATTTAATTAGTTGGGTTAAATTTGGAATTGGGCTAATAAAGTTGTATTTGGGATTAATGGGCTTGGTTTGGGCCAAGTTTGGTTTAGGATAATTGGTTGGATCCAATTGGGCCCAAAACCATATCCATAAAGTCCAAATATAATATAATGGACCTTTAAAATTTTAATTGGGCCTAATGGGCCTAAATTGATTTTTGGCAAAAGGTGATTTCTTATTGGGCTTTGGTTACCAAAGTCCATGCCTTATAAATTAATTGAAAGCCCATTGGACTTTAATTAAATTGATATTGGATGTTAATTGGGCTTTGAGACCCGTTATGATTAGATTTAGAATCTAAGTCGCAAAGGCTCATTAATAAAGTGTAATTATTTAATTTGGAATTAAATAAAGAATTAGTATTGAATACAAATTAAATTGGATTTAATATTGTAGTTTAATATAATTCAAGAATTCGTACTTTGAGTACTTATTCTTAAAACGAGTTGGACTCGCGCAAATCAAATCGTTGTTTGAACATTGGATAGTCATTAATTTCAGATTAATTAATTGGATTAGATTGATTGATAACATGCTTTGTGTGAATACATGGATGTGATGTATGAATAATGTATATCGGATGGATATTAGATGGGTGAGGGCAATTTTGGAAATTGTTGTAATAAATTTAGAATTTATTAAATTGGACCTGGGAGTCCAGCCTATTACCTCTTGACTATTTGTATTTCTCTTCTCACATTCCCCCTCAATGTAAATGAGGTTTCTTTAGAAGTGTTATGTAATTGGGTAGAAGTAAGATTTGTGCTAGCGGGAGAGAGGGAAATGGAGAGATTTGTTCTAGGAACAAGTTGTTTTAAATATCCATCCGCATATCATTATTTATTTATTTATCCGCCCCTAGCCTTATATGCTTTTAGAATGCATGTTTAAGGGTGTATGATGAGACCTAATCAAAGATAATTAATTGGTTGCCAATTACGCGAAAAACCCTCACAAATATTAAGCGTTTTTCCTTCCATTGAATGATTCATTCTCAAGATCCAAGATTGGCACTGGTTTGTTGGCCAAAGTCAAGACCTTTATCCATCGCGGATGTGTTTGAATCATGAAGGCTTTGTTCCATATCGCATGTCTTGTCCAAGTTGTGATTTGTTGGCCAAAGTCAAGATCACTTCTTGTCTATCGACATCGATTACGAAGCTTTCCAAGGTCAATGGGTCTCGCTTAACTGGAATCATTAAGTTTGTTGTGCCAAAGCCAAGGCTTAATTGATTCAAAGGAAAAAGGTTAGGGAATATATTGGATATATTGGCATATATTAGATATATGTTTCGGAATTGGATGTCCACCTACTGGATCTAGGAATTGGATGCGATCCAATTGATCTTAGAGATCTACCTAGTTAAAAATCATACAGCTTGTTGGCCAAAGTCAAGGTTGTGTGTTATTTAACGGGATCCTAGCCCACTAGGAAACAAGGTTTCCCGAGTACTCAACAGAGGGTTAGAGGCTCGCCGAAATATAGTGGGAGACAAGTATTAAATTTGCAATTTCGTTTAGATACTTGCCAATACGCTCTCATTTCAATTTTTCGTCAATAAATAAATATATTAATTGGACTAATATTTAATCGTTGTTTTTTATATTAAACAGTTAGACTGTATTCAAACTACTTCATTTATAGTTGATTATATAATTGGATTATAGTAATCAATATATTTGAATTTAATCAATCAAAATTATAGCTGATTATATAGTTAGACTATAGTAATCATTATATTCAATAGTACCCGAAATAGTTGATTGGATAGTTGGACTATTGAAATCAAGATAACTGAAAGATTAGCGTTTAAAACATAGTCCTGGGAGAAAATGTCATTAAACGGCTTTAATTTTCAGATTGGGAATGAAACCTCATGATAGTCCTGGGAACCGAGAAATTACTTTATTTGATAGAATGACATCTCGGGCCTAAGCCCGGAGTTGAGAAAATAGTAGAACATGATCTTTGGAAGATTCATGTGATGATAACTTTAGTGCTCAATCCTTTATGCTAGTTGCAATGACACTTTAATTTCGTTGTCAAAATTAAGGTTTAGATCTTTATACCATGATGATAAAATTAAAGATCTTCATAGATCTATTCTTAGATCTTAGAAGTACAAATTGCATAAGAAGCTCTTTAGCTCACGTATGTCAGAGGGTACATCTGTCGAGCACTGGGTGTTGCAGATGATTGCTGACATCGATCAGCTAGGTTAGCTGGGCATTACCTACGTGGCTGAGACTACCAAAGATTTGATCTTATAGTCTCTACCCAAAAGCTGGGGTAGGTTCATTACGAACCAATAGTAAACTCTTGGATAGTTGATGGCTATGCTCAAGAAGGCAGAGCCAGAGCTTCTAAAATGGGAAAAGGCAAAATCATCACAGTCTCTAGGAAGACAAAGGACATATCCCAAGATGTCTGCCTAAATTGTGGCAAACGGGGTCACTGGGAGCGTGACTACCGTATGGACAAGGCAGACATGAAGGAAGTGAAGACGGTCAAGGCTCCGGCTTCAAATATGTTTGTCATAAACATGTTCGCTATTAGTTTCAAAATTGGATTTTTGATACTAGATGTGGTACATTAGATATGTACTAATGTGCGGAATCTGCTGATTAGCAGGAGACTGACTTCAGTTGAGATTGATCTGCGAATCGGAAATGAGACGAGAGTCGCTGTTTTAACCGTAGAAACCTAAGTTTAGGAACTACCTTTCGGGTGTATACTTAAATTAGGAAACTGTTACAATGTACCTAGTTTGACTAAAAACATTATCTCTATATCAGAGTTTAACCCATTGCGGGTATACCTTTATATTCTAGAACACTAAAGTGTTTAATTTTATAAAGATGATATTGAGATAAATACATTAGATGTGAATAACAGTATTTATATTTTGAATATAAATGAATCTCAAATGTATAACATGACAAACAAATAGCTCAAACTGAATTAATCAGATGAGACTTATTTGTGGCATTGTTGTCTGGGACACATTAACAAGACTCGTAAATCCACACTTTTGAAGAGTGGGTACTAGGACGGATTTGATTCTAATCAAATAATGTCTATGAATCTAGTTTATTAGGCAAAGTGCCTAAAACACCTTTTACTTGGTAAAAGTACAAGTGCCACCGATCTGTTAGCCCTCGTTCATAGTGACGTAAGTGGGCCCATGTCTAGCTAGGCTAAGAGGTGGATATGAACACTTCGTAACCTTTACGGATGTGGCATCGCGTTATGGTTATGTGTTTCTTTTGAAACACGAATCAGAAACTTTTGATAAATTCAAAGAGTTTCGACACGAAATAGACAGATAGAAGGCTAAAGTATTAAACCGTCAGGTTAGACCATGGAGGGAAATACTTAAGCAATAAGTTTCTCGACTAATTGAAAGAGTATGGTATTCTTTCACAGTGGACTCCTCCCGGAACACCTCAATTGAGCGGTGTGTCCAAATGGAGAAACCAAATTTTGTTGGACATGATAAGGTTAATTATGAGTCGCTCTGAGCTACCATTTTCCTTTAAGGGATACGCATTAAACAGTGCAATACTTATTTTTTTTTGGATAAGGTAAGTATTATAACCAAAAAAGCTATACAAAGAGCAAAGGGGCATACCCCAGGCACTAGAGAGGACAGGCCCTCCTAGAAAAAAACCAAAAGGCTATAAAGCCAAAAGGCTACAGAAGAATCAACAAAAGATGTCATCGGGTAAGTGCCACGAAAGGTGAAGCCATTTATTGTCATAAGATGGATTCACCTTTCGTAAGGAGCTAACACGATTCCGAAAATCTGTTAGACAGACATCATATTAGATATGAACAGGAAAGAAACCGGGTTTTCTCATTCCTGAAGATTTGGGAATGCTGGGCATATGTTTGGATGATACCAAACTAGAACCCAAATCGGATAAGTGCCTAATTTGTAGGTTATCCTAGGGTAACCAAAGTATAGTACTTATACAACTCACAAGAGAACAATGTAATTGTTGCTCTCCATGCGTTTTTCCTAAGAGGAATATTTATATGCAGTGGTAAGTGGGAGGAAAGTAAAACTCGATGAAAATCAGAGTAATACTATTCAAGGCACCGATTTCTTAATGGAACACAAACAGTTCATCATAGATGAGACTGTACCACAATCTTCGAATACACAAGAACCGCATAAGTCGGAGAGAGTCAGAAAACAACCTGGGAGGTATGGGTTTCTGATCTCACCTCATAAAGATGTCAATCTTATTGAGGAACACGAACCAACTACGTATGAGGAAGTGATACAAGGTATCGACTCCCTACTATGGCAAAGTGCCATGAAGTTCTAAAAGGATTCCATGTATACCAACCATGTTTGGACACTGGTTGTTGTACTGGAAGCCATTGTGCCTATTGGTACTATATAAGTCTTCTAGGAAGACATACATGGATGGCAACATACCAACGTACTAAGCTAGGCTTGTAGTGAAAAGGTATCGTTATCAACATTGTGTCGATTACGACGAAACCTTTTACTTGTTGCCATGGTTAAATCCATTTGGATAATGCTTGCTAATGTTGCATGTTTCATTTATGAAATATGGCAGCTGAACGTCAAAATCGCTTTCCTTAAACGGAAACCTTTTGGAGGATGTTTACAACATCCTGACGATTTTGTCATATCAAAACGAGCAAATAAGGTTTGCAAGTTAATTCAATCCATTTATGGATTGAAGCAAGCATTGTGTTCTTGGAACCAGTGTTTTGATGTAATCATAATGGAATATGATTTAATTCAAAACGAAAATGATTCTTGTGTATATAAGGAGGTTAGTGGGAGCGCACTAACAGTGATTGTCCTAAATAATGATGATATATCATTTCTTGGAAATGACATTCCCATAATACAATCGGTGAAAGCTTGGCTTTCATGAAAATTCTCTATAGAATACTTGGGATAAACAACCTTTATTATAGGAATAAAGATCTACTAGGATAGATCTAAAAATTGTTGGCACTCTCTGAGAACTCGTACATTGAAAGATATGTACGTGACTTGGTGTCTCATATGCTTTGAGCATATGGAGTCACAATCAGGACAATCCAAGTGATGGTCACTGGATTGATGTTAAGGACATCCTCGAGTATCTTAGATGAACTAAGGATGCTTTCTTAAACCATGGAGAATGAGAACTTGAAGTGGCTAGGTTCACCACGGCAAGTTTCCAAACCGATAAAAAACGACTGTAAGTCGTAATAAGGGTATTGTATAGTTTGAATAACATAACAGTGAGCTGGAAATCTTCCAAGCAAGATATTGTTACCGAATAAACAACAAAAGCGGAATATTGCTGCAGTTGAGGCAGCAATAAAAGCGATTTGGATCTATAATAATCCTAATTGGATTATGAGTAGTTCTGTTAGCAGCTGAGCTAGGCTACAACACAAGCTAAAGAATTAATGGTCTCATCAACTGTCAAAGTATATACTTCAACTATTCATCTGATTCATTCGGATCATACATCGTGGCGATGTGATGATCGAATAAATCGCATCAGATGATAACTTTACAAATCCGCTAACGAAAGTTGTTTCTCAGCAGAAGTTTGAGTGACCCGTACATAGTTCAAGTGTAGGACACTTGAGTGATTGGCTATATGCCAAGTGGGAGATTGTTAGACAATTATGATGTTGGACAATTATGACCCATAGCATCACTATTTGTACATAACATTGTGTTGTTGTACAAATTAACTATGTGACAAAGGAAATTGCTCTTTTATCATTTGTAATTGGATTACCGGGATACATAAATGATAAAAGTCCATATGATCTTTCGTCTCCTTCTAGTTTGAGGGAGGATATGCTGGTTTGGGAGGAGGATAGAAACGGAAGATTCTCTGTGGATAGTGTCTGGAATGCCATGAGGGCTAGGAAACCCCAGTTGCATTGGTCTCGTGTAGTTTGGTCCGGAAGGCAATCCCCCGTCATTCCTTTCTTCTTTGGATGTCTATTCAGGGTGGCCTTTGTACTCAGGACAGTCTGATGAGATTTGGCATCTCTGCATGCTCTCGGTGTATTCTCTGTGGTTGTTCGAGTGAGGATATTGATCATCTTTTCTTCCAGTGCCTCTATTCTTCTAGGGTCTGGTCGTCTGTGCTGGCCTGTGGGTTAGATTGGAGTTGCCGAGATTGGTGTCAAACTGTTGGGTGGGTTTGTCAGTTCTCCGGAGCCTCTTTATGTCATCTTCTGGTTCGTCTGTCTTTTGCAGCGTCAGTCTACCATATTTGGAGGGAGAGGAATGCTCGCACTCATGATATGCCTCTTCGGCCTGTTTCTGCTCTTCTTTATGATATTGCTTTTGATGTTAGGAATCGTGTTAGCTCCTTACGTAAGGTAAATCCATCTTATGACAATAAATGGCTTCACCTTTCGTGGCACCTTCCCGAGGACATCTTTTGTTGATTCTTTTGTAGCATTTTGGCTTTGTAGCTTATTGGCTTTTTTCTAGGAGGGCATGTCCTCTCTAGTGCCTGGGGTATGCCCATTTGCTCTTTGTATAGTTTTCTTTGGTTATAATACTTACCTTATCCAAAAAAAGATTAGTTCCGGATTAATAAGATATGAGACAGTATTAATCCACTAAGGTTTAATCATTAAAACATCCATAGTGGTAGTATTATCGAGATTGGACATCGATAATGCGGAATAGACTAGTATTACACTTGTGCGTGTTATGGGAGCATAACTGCATAGTTCTCATATATTTGGGTATTGGATACTCATGCAAGTGTAATAGGAGGTTGTGTTTACCGATGGTACAGAAACATCTTCGCTCTGGATAGACCCCTCAGAATTCCATTGGTAGTATGACTATGTGTCTATGGAAGTCCGAATCAGGGTAGGTGTATTTGGTCTTAAATTGAGACTTGCACGGCTAATACTTGCGACAATCAATATACTTTGGTTTTGGTCGTGCAGGGCTTTAACAGGTTCTGTGTACGCCTCTTCTGGGTATCTTGAGAATCGTAGTGTATTGGGTGTGATGTCAAGATGAAAGTATCACTCCAGTCATATGGAGATGATGGTCACGTAGGATACGGAACTGGTGCTCTTATATGTTGCAGCTATCGGGATAATATGACTAGGTCATGTTTATACGCAATACTACGTATACAACGCCTGATATAGATTACATATTCTTTTAAGAATATTTCTGGAGAATTGGGTAGGCATGGTGTTTTACTAGAAGCCAACCATGTCTTGTAAATTGATAAAAATGTAGTACTAGGTACGTACGTGTTCGGATAGTCCGACGATCGGATTTACTACCAACATATCCAGGGATCTCATGGGTCGCTTCCTGAAGATTCACCGATGATGTATGACTCACACATAATTAATATAGGATTAATTATAAAGAGAAAATTAATCTGGGATTAATTACGGAGATATTTTATCTGGGATGAAATATTATTTAAAGAGAGAGAATGATTAATTTGGAATTAATCGATAAAATAATATATTCGATATATTAAACGAAATTAGATATCGACCTGGAATTAAAATTAGATTTTAATTCAGGTGAATGAGTTAATTTAGAATTAATTCGCTAGCGACGTGAATAGTAATTTTGCTAGGCATAATTATTTAATCAAATTTGATTTAATTACGTCGCAACGAAAAATTCGTTAATTCAGAATTAGCGAACCCAAGCCCGGGAGTGTTTGCGGGCCCACTCGCATTTCGAATCGAGTGGGGCCCACAAGTCACATCATGCGTCACATCACTAGTCAACTTTATCACTTTAATGTGATGGAAGTTGTTGGTTGATGGTTGAGTGCCAAACACTCAAGTGTGATGTTTTGAATGACTAATACCATTTATTTAATTTTTGGTATATCATTTTGATTTGATTTTAGAAATCAAGACACACAACTCATTTTCTTCCTCTCTCTCTCCCATTCGGCCAAGGGCCATTTTTCTCTCTTTTGTTTCTCCATTGCCGAGAATAAGAAGAAGCTTAAGGGAATTTTGTGGCAAAATTTCCAAGTGCTAGCACATCAAAGGAGTCACAGAAAGGTGATAGGGAAACCCATTCATGAGCATGGAATCCATTCTCAAAGCTTGGAGCTTGAAGACAACACAAGGAGCACAAATTGAGGCTTGGCCGAAACTAATGGAGGAAAAAGTTTTGTGTTCGTCACATCCAAAAGTCGATCAAAGTAAGTAATTCCGCTACTTTATTTTGATGTATTCGCACATTTCATTCGCTTAATTGATCTTGGGATAACCTAGAAAACCCAACAATGGTATCAAGAGCCTTGATTAAGCATGAAATAAGTGGGCCCAATGTCTACGAATCTAGTTTATTAGGCAAAGTGCCTAAAACACCTTTTACTTGCTAAAAGTATAAAAGTCATTGATCTGTTAGCCCTCGTTCATAGTGACATAAGTGGGCCCATATCTAGCTAGGCTAGAGGTGGATATGAACACTTCGTAACCTTTACGAATGTGGCATCGTGTTATGGTTATGTGTTTCTTTTGAAACACGAATCGGAAACTTTTGATAAAATCAAAGAGTTTCGACACGAAGTAGACGGACAGACCGGCTAAAGTATTGAACCGTCACGGTTAGACCATGGTGGAAAATACTTAAGCAATAAGTTTCTCGAATACCTGAAAGAGTATAGTATTCTTTCACAATGGACTCCTCCCGGAACACCTCAATTGACGGTGTGTCTGAATTGAGAAACTTAACCTTGTTGGACATAGTAAGGTTAATTATGAGTCACTTTGAGCTACCATTTTCCTTCTGTGGATACGCATTAAACAGTGCAAAACTTATTTTGAATAAGGTTTTATAAATATCTGTTTGACAGATTTCATATTTGATATGGACAGGAAAGAAACCGGGTTTTCTCATTCCTGAAGATTTGGGAATGTTGGGCATATGTTTGGATGATACCAAACTAAAACCCAAATCGGATAAGTGCCTAATTTGTAGGTTATCCTAGGGTAACAAAAGTATAGTACTTATACAACTCACAAGAGAACAATGTAATTGTTGCTCGCCATGCGGTTTTCCTAAGAGGAATTCCTATATGCAGTGGTAAGTGGGAGGAAAGTAAAACCTCGATGAAAATTAGAGTAATATTGTTCCAAGCACCGAGTCCTTAATGGAACACAAACATTTCATCAAGGATGAAACTGTACCAATAATTTTCGAATACACAAGAACTGCGTAAGTCGGAGAGAGTCAGAAAACAACCTGGGAGGTATGGGTTTCTGATCTCACCTCATGAAGAGGTCAATCTTATTGAGGAACACGAACCAACTACGTACGAGGAAGTGATACAAGGTATCGACTCCCCATTATGGCAAAGTGCCATGATATCCGAAATGGATTCCATGTATACCAACTAAGTTTAGACATTGGTTGTTGTACCAGAAGGCATTGTGTCTATTAGTACTATATAAGTCTTCAAGGAAGACATACATGGATGGAAACATACCAACGTACAAGCTAGGCTTGTAGCGAAAAGGTATTGTTATCAACATTGTGTCGATTACGACCAAACCTTTTACTCGTTGCCATCGTTAAGTCCATTTGGATGATGTTTGCTGATGTTGCATGTTTCATTTATGAAATATGGTAGCTGAACGTCAAAATCGCTTTCCTTAAACGAAAACCTTTTGGAGGATGTTCACAACATCCTGACGGTTTTGTCGTACCTAAACGAGCAAACTAGGTTTGCAAGTTAATTTGATCCATTTATGGATTGAAACAAGCATTGCGTTCTTGGAACTGTAGTTTTGATGTAATCATAATGGTATATGATTTAATTCAAAACGAAAATAATTCTTGTGTATATATGGAGGTTAGTGGGAGCGCACTGACAATGAATGTCCTAAATAATGATGATATATCATTTCTTGGAAATGACATTCCCATAAAATACAATCGGTGAAAGCTTGACTTTCATAAAAATTCTTCGTAGACTACTTGGGAGAAACAACCTTTATTATAGGAATAAAGATCTATTGGGTTAGATCTTAAAGTTATTGGCACTCTCCGAGAACTCGTAGATTGAATAAATGTACGCGACCTGGTGTCTCATATGCTTTAAGCATCTGGAGTCACAATCATGCCAATCCAAGTGATAGTCACTGGATTGATGTTAAGAACATCCTTAAGTATCTTAGATGAACTAAGGATGTTGTCTTATGCTATGGAGAAGGAGAACTTGAAGTGACTGGGTTCACCGTTGCAAGTTTCCTAACCGACAAAAACGACTATAAGTCGTCATAAAGGTACTATATAGTTTGAATAACGGAACAGTAAGCTGGAAATCTTCCAAACAAGATACTGTTGCCGAATAAACAACAATAACGGAATATTACTGCAGCTGATGCAACAATAAAAGCACTTTGGATCTAAATAATCCTAATTGGATTAGGAGTAGTTCTGTTAGCAGTTGAGCTAGGCTACAGCGCAGGCTAAAGAATTAAAGGTCTCATCAACGATCCGAGTATATACTTCAACTTTTCATCTGATTCATTCAGATCATACATCGTGGCGATGTGATGATCGAATAAATCGCATTAGATGATAACTTTGTAAATCCGCCGACGAAAGCAGTTTCTCAGCAGAAGTTTGAGCGAACCGTACATAGTTCAAGTGTAGGACACTTGAGTGATTGGCTATAGGCCAAGTGGGAGATTATTGGACAATTATACTTTGGTTTTGGTCGTTCAGGGCTTTAACAGGTTCTGTTTATGCCCCTTCTGGGAATATTGAGAATCATAGTGTATTGGGTGTGATGTCAAGACGAAAGTATCACTCCAGTCATATAGAGATGATGGTCACGTAGGATACAAAACTGGTGCTCTTATATGCTGCAGCTATCGGGATAATATGACTAAGTCATGTTTATCCGATTATAGAGACTAGTTACCAGAGATCCGATATGTGCTTCGTACGGGGCAGACATAATTCCAGCCCCAGGCCTAGCACGTGACATCAGATACTGGATCGCAATACGCAATACTACGTATACTACGCCTGATATAGATTACATATTCCTTTAAGAATATTTCTGGAGAATTGGGTAGGCACGGTGGTTTGCTAGAAGCCAACCATGTCTTGTAAATCGGTAAAAACGTAGTACTAGGTACGTACGTGTTCAGATAGTCCGACGACCGGATTTACTGCCAAAATATCCAGGGATCTCATGGGTCGCTTCCTGAAGATTCACCGATTACATATGACTCGCACATAATTAATCTAGGATTAATTATAGAGAGAGAAAATTAATTTAGGATTAGTTACGGAGATATTTTATTTGGGATAAATTATTATTTAAAGAGAGAGAACGATTAATTTGGAATTAATCGATAAAATAATATATTCGATATATTAAACGAAATTAGATTTCGACGCGGAATTAAAATTAGATTTTAATTCGGGTGAACGAGTTAATTTAGAATTAATTCGCTAGCGACGTGAATAGTAATTTTGCTAGGCATAATTATTCAATTAAATTTGATTTAATTACGTCGCAACGGAAAATTCGTTAATTCGGAATTAGCAAACCCGAGCCCGGGAGTGTTTGCGGGCCCACGCGTATTTCGAATCGAGTGGGGCCCACAAGTCACATCATGCGTCACATCACTAGTCAACTTTATCACTTTAATGTGATGGAAATTGTTGGTTGATGGTTGAGTGCCAAACACTCAAGTGTGATGTTTTGAATGACTAATACCATTTATTTATTTTTTAGTATATAATTTTGAATTGATTTTAACTCATTTTCTTCCTCTCTCTCTCCCATTCGGCCAATGGCCATTTTTCTCTCTTTTGTTTCTCCATTTCTGAGAACAATAAGAGGCTTAAGGGAATTTTGTGGCAAAATTTCCAAGTGCTAGCACATCAAAGGAGTCACAGAAAGGTGATAGGGAAACCCATTCATGAGCATGGAATCCATTCTCAAAGCTTGGAGCTTGAAGACAACACAAGGAGCACAAATGGAGGCTTGGCCGAAACTCATGGAGGAAAAAGTTTTGTGTTCGTCGCATCAAAAAGCCGATCAAAGTAAGTAATTCCGCTACTTTATTTTGATGTATTCGCACATTTCATTCGCTTAATTGATCTTGGGATAACCTAGAAAACCCAACATATAACCCATAGCATCACTATTTGTACAGAACATGGTGTTGCTGTACAAATTAACTATATGACATAGGAAATTGCTCTTTTATCATTTGTAATTGGATTACCGGGATATATAAATGATAAAAGTCCATATGATTAGTTCCGGATTAATAAGATATGAGACAGTATTAATCCACTAAGGTTTAATCATTAAAGCATCCATAGTCATAGTATTATCGAGATTGGACATCGATAATGCGAAATAGACTAGTATTGCACTTGTGCGTGTTATAGGAGCATAACAGCATAGTTCTCATATATTTAAGTATTAGATACTTATGCAAGTGTAATAGGAGGTTGTGTTTACCGATGGTACGGAAACAGCTTCGCTCTGGATAGACCCCTCGGAATTCCATTGGTAGTATGACTATGTGTCTATGGAAGTCCGAATCAGGGTAGGTGTATTTGGTCTTAACTTGAGACTTGCATCGCTAAAACTTGCGACAATCAATATACTTTGGTTTTGGTCGTCCAGGGTTTTAACAGGTTCTTTGTACGCCTCTTCTGGGTATGTTGAGAATCGTAGTGTATTGGCTGTGATGTCAAGATGGAAGTATCACGTCAGTCATATGGAGATGATGGTCACGTAGGATACGGAGCTGGTACTCTTGAATACTGCAGCTATTGGGATAATATGACTAGGTCATGTTTATCTGATTATAGAGACTAATTACCAGAGATCCGATATGTGCTTTGTACAGGGCAGACACAATTCCAGTCCCAGGCCTAGCACGTGACATCAGATACTGGATCGCAATACGCAATACTACGTATACTACACCTGATACAGATTATATATTCCTTTAAGAATATTTCTGGAGAATTGGGTAGGCACGGTACTTTGCTAGAAGCCAACCATGTCTTGTAAATCGGTAAAAACGTAGTACTAGGTACGTACGTGTTCGAATAGTCCGACGACCGGATTTACTGCCAACATATCCGGGGATCTCATGGGTCGCTTCCCGAAGATTCACCGATGACGTATGACTCGCACATAATTAATCTGGGATTAATTGAAAGAGAGAGAAAATTAATCTAGGATTAATTACGGAGATATTTTATCTGGGATAAAATACTATTTAAAGAGAGAGAGCGATTAATTTGGAATTAATCGATAAAATAATATATTCGATATATTAAACGAAATTAGATTTCGACGCGGAATTAAAATTAGATTTTAATTTGGGCAAACGAGTTAATTTAGAATTAATTCGCTAGCGACGTGAATAGTAATTTTCCTAGGCATAATTATTTAATTAAATTTGATTTAATTACGTCGCAACGGAAAATTCGTTAATTCGGAATTAGCGAACCCGAGCCCGGGAGTGTTTGCGGGCCCACTCGCATTTCGAATCAAGTGGGGCCCATAAGTCACATCACGCGTCACATCATTAGTCATTCTTGTGATGTAAGTCACATCAACTTTGAGTGATGTGATGGATGTCACTTTTGAGTGATGTGAGTAGATGAAAGGCTTTAAATGGCTTGTACCTTTTTTTGAATTTGGTAATTTGGTATTAGATTTTTGAAATCCAAATACACAAAATAATATTCTCTTCTCCCTCTCTCTCTCTCACGGCATTCTTGCATTTTTCTCTCAATTTCTTGGCTTGGCCGAGAACAAGAAGAAACTTAAGGGAAATTTTGTGGCAAAATTTCCAAGTGCTAGCACACTCAAAAGAGTCCTACAAAGGTGATAGGGAAACCCATTCATGAGCATGAAATCCATTCACAAAGCTTGGAGCTTGGAGCACACAATGGAGGAGCTTGGCCGAGAGTCATCCATGGAAGAAAATTTTTGGTGTTCTTTGCATCGCAAAGCCGATCAAAGTGAGTATTTCCGAAACTTTACTTTGTTGTATTCGCACTTTTCATCACTTAATATGATCTTGGTTAGACCTAGAAAACCCACATCTATTATATGCAAACTCTGGCCCCGCTATTACGTCTGTGATATTCTTAGCTCTTTGGCGTGTGATTGGGCCTGTTGGCAATTGCAAAGGCTCTAATGTTCCTTGGGTGACTGCATTCATGTCAAATGTTGTCCCTTGGATCATGTCATTCTCCCTCTCTTGAAATGGATTCGTCCTCGAATCTGAACCTGGATCATAGATAGTTATGACAAAATCAATTGGACGATGATATTGAAATATAAAAGAATTATAGTTGACCATTTGTACCTGCGATGAAAAAGCATAAACAATAGAGAAAATGTTATGGAAAAACTTCACTACCACATCTACTTTCTTTTCACCAGCTCTCACAGCTTCATCATCACTCATGGCCACTATCTCAACCATACTTGCAAAGACCTCCTCACACACCTACTCAGCTTCACTATGTTTTTCAACCTCAAAACAAACTACCTCACAAGTGTTTACTCTCTCAATGCTCACGGTCTCACAAGCATTTTCACTCACCATGTCACTTATAACACAATTCACAACATTCAAGGCCTCACAAGTGTTTTCATTCGCTATGCACTCAACATCACAAGTGCTTCTCACTTCATTACACACAACTTCAATAACTTTTGGTTGTTGAGTACACTCTTCATTCACTGCATATTTAGTTACATTCTAAGTTTTTTTCCATTTCTCATAAGATCTCCTATAATCACTCATAATATCTTAGATATCACTTTTGAAAGTATCTAAAACCTCGATCTTATCATCAATGGTTAAACTTGGACCTGCCATCTCAACACTAAACAAACAGATTAGAAATAATAAAAAAGCAAAACAAATATGTAAATCCTCACAATCTCAAGTGTTTACACTCGAATGATATCACTCCACTCGTGTTTGCACTCTATTGGCTTTTACCTGATACTGCGCTCACACTCACTGCCTTTTACCATCTTGAGTTTTTCCTCAATTCAAATGCAAATCAAACTCAGTCCAAGAATACACAACCAAGTGTAGTCCTCAAGCTAACATGAAACCCAAAAAACCAATAATGTATATAGGGCAGATTGAATAACGCAAATGAGAATAGCAATCACGAAGACTCAATCAAAAAGACTTAAGCTAGAATGCACGGAGTAAGAAAAAAAGAAGAGTTAGCTAAATGCACAAACAAACAAGCAATCACTTAATGTGACACTTAGCCAATCTTGTGATCATTCACTATTGTTTTTGTCTCACACTTTTCTTTTCTTTCTTTTTTTTTTTTTGCTTTTTTTTTTCCACTCTTTTCTTTTGTCTCTCACACTCAAAATGTATACAAAACAAATGAAATACTATGCAAATAACAAGATTACCACATTCGGTAATTTTCAAGTTATATCCTTAGCACTTGCAATACATCTAAATACAACTCAAATCACAATGTAACTCATATAATCAATTCAGCAATATGGTAATGTCTACCTTTCAACTTGCAAATGAGTATAAATGATCTAGTTACAATGTAACTAACTCAATTTCCAAATCAACCAAGTCAAATTATAAGCTAAGTAAATAGTTTTTGCAAGCAACTAGGTGATGCAGCTACTTGCCTCTTCAAGCACCTTAAAAACAAATGATTACACACAAGTTCCTATGTCAAGCTAATAATGAATTTCTTGCCTCTTCACTTATAATAACAATATTTCAAGAGGTGGCAAGTGATACTTGCTTGGATACACACGAATTTAGTGCAAATTTGGTGCACTCAACCTTGCTTCACTTGATTCTTCAACATTAACAACACAAATCAGCAAGATAACAATGATACAACTCACTACAGTATCCAAATTTGGCGCATTCAGATTTGTTTCATCAATTACACATTCACATTCATCAATAATGCACTCAACATTTCTTTCTTTTCACTCAAACTCACAAGATTGTGCTAACTTCACAAGAATGCAAACAAGTAAGCTCACGTAAATGCCAAGATGAATGATGTCAATTCTGATTTTTGCAAAGTTGATATGAATAATACCTATGGAAATAACTCTAATTGCATGTATTCAACAATAAAAAGACAAGATATGTCAATAAATCTCACTAGGTCGAATCTAATCTGATTCTTTTTTTTTTGAAACTAATAACTTAATAACAATGTTAAACACGTCCTAGTAACATAGAATTAACAAATAAACACTTGATTCAAACAAAGAAAATAAAAGCCCCAATTTTGACCTAAGTAGCCAAAGATTAACACTAAGAAATACTCATGATCAATCAAAAACACTCAAGGGCAGAATGTTATTCATGCTATTTTGATCACAAATCAACAAGAATCAGCAAGAAACAACAAGATCCTACAATGGCCGAATCAAGATGGAAGTAAAACCTTGATGTCGAAACTAAATCAACAAAGAACAAAGATGAAAACACAATCAAACAACACATAAAGATAGGAAAATCAGACCTTGGAACCCTGAGCTCTGATACCAAATGACAAGAAACTCACTTGGGTTGAAACCAAGCAAACCCCCAAGCATCTTTCTCAAAACCCCAAGAACTTTGAATACTGATTTTGTAGGAACAAAACCCAACCAAGATCATCCCCTAACCACCATGAAACTCACGTCCATGATAACCACAAGCATGAAATCAGATTGTATTTTGCTAGCAATGGAGACGCCACTAAGTTGCCAAGTTTAGATAAGTCAATTTGAACTTGAAAAAGGGAATCCCTCCGTCAAAAAGGGTTCAGCCATAGCCATGGAAAGCTCAAGCTTTTCTCTCTTTCAAAATATTGTATATTACATTGTTGTGATAAAATTTACAAATGAGAGTTATATAGTTAGGGTTACAAGAGAGTAAAATGACTAAAATGACCCTAGAGCTAAAATTACCAAAATCCCTAAGTCAAGCACCTCAACCACGACCATTAAGGTCATTTTGCACCTAAATAAACTTAAAACAAAGATTAGAAGCTAATCTCACTTAAGCTAATTGAGGTGCTTACATGCTATAGTAAATTGACGTGCTTCCGGCTAAGTAGAGATCTAAGCATGATTAAGCCTAATGGCATAGTCAACCATGCTAATTACATTATAAATAAAGTCAACATGTCGAGCAAAAATGACAAAAATGCCCCCATTTGGCCGAATTCAACATAGTCCCAAAATAGGTCAAATCGGGTCAAAAGGGTGCTGGTGTTGAAGCTGCTCTGCTATGCTTCAGTCTGAGCTGATCTGGGTCAAATGAAATAGCTTGGGGACCTCTATGGTTATGCCCATATGTGTCTCTGGTGTGGTTGGACTCATGTCATTCACTCCTTGTTGAAAAGGATTCAACCTCGAATCTGAACCTGCATTAAAAATAAAATAAGTCAGAAACATTAACGCCAAACTCACCAAGAAGATCAAGCTTGTAAGTATTGTCATTGATCCGCTCCAAGACTTGAAATGGACCATTTCCTCTTGGTTTGAACTTGGATCTTTTGCTCTTGCATATAAAGCCACACCCAATTGCCGGGGTCAAACACAATGCGTTGGAAACCTATTATTCTCACCAACTCTGCCTTTCCCTTATCATTCATACTCCCAAGCTTAATAACAATCAAAGATAATAAATCCATAGGAGTTAACGAATTAGAATCATAATCAATCTCATAAGGCAAGTAAAAACTAGAAGGATGAATGTATCTATTATATGCAAACTCTGGTCCCGCTATTACGTCTGTGATATCTTAGCTCTTTGGCGTGTGATTGGGCCTGTTGGCAATTGCAAAGGCTCTAATGTTCCTTGGGTAACTGCATTCATGTCAAATGTTGTCCCTTGGATCATGTCAAAAATGGCTATGGCCGAATTTCAAGCTTAATGGAGGGATTCCCCTTTGTTTCAGCTTCAACTTATCTAAGGCGTGGCAACCTTGGTGGCGTCTTTGTGCTAGCATAACACTACAAGGAATCATATTAAGGGTTCTCAAAGACAAGTTCTTTGTGGGTATTGTTTGTGGCATTGGAAAGGTTTTGTTCCTACAAAATCAAATTCGCGGTGCTTGGGGTTCTATCCGTTGCGAGGGGTTTGCTTGGCCTTAAACATCCAAGTGAGTTCTGCATCATTTGGTATCAAAGCTTAGGGTTCCAAGGTCTGATTTTTCTATCTTTATTTTGTGTTTTTCATTTAGTCATTATTGTGTTTGTTGGTCATCAAGATATTTTTTTTGGATAAAGTAAGTATATTAACCAAAATAAAACTATACAGGAGCAAAGAGGCATACCCCAGACAACTAGAGAGGACAGGCCCTCCTAAAAGAAAAGCCAAAAGGTTACAAGCAAAATAAGACTAAAAAAAGAAGATGTCATCGGGCATGTGCCAGGAGAGGTGAAGCCATTTATTGTCATAAGATAGTTTCACCTTCCGCAATAAGCTAGCACGAGTCTGAACATCAACAACAATATCACTAAGAAGAACAAAAACATGGAGAGGAGGCCTATCATGGGTGCGGGAATTCCTCTCCCTCCAGATATGGTAAACTGACGTAACAAACGATAACCGAATAAGAAGATGACGCAAAGAACCGTAGGTAAACTGATACATCCATTCAGCAGTCTGAAGCCAATCACGAGATCTCCAATCTAACCCACACATAGCCAGCACAGTCCACCAGACACTCGAAGAGAAATTACATTGGAAGAAAAGGTGATCAATATCCTCACCTGAGTAACCACAGAGGATACAACGCGAGTAAGTAGAGATACCGAACCTCATCAGACTATCCTGGTATATAAGCCTCCCTGAATAGACATCCAAAGAAGAAAAGAATGGCACATGATAGCCTTCCGAAACCAAATAACTCGAGACTAACGTATCAAGGGACCCATTGTCCGCATAGCATTCCAGACACTATCCATTGAAAACCTCCCTCTATTGTCATCCTCCCAAACCAGCTCATCCTCCCTCATACTAGAAGGATCTGATAGATGAGACCGGGCCAAATCAACAAGGGAAGCAGATCTAGCTGGAGGCCAACGCCAAGAAAAATCAAAAATAATAGAAGCAATTGTAGCCATCTTATCCAAGCCAGAGTCGTAAATCACTCTTTCACCCAATGTATCCTCAATCGGACCAAGAGGATGCCAGTAATCAAACCACAATAACGTCTTCTCACCATTCCCAATCCTAACTCTCATCCTCCGATAGGTCCAAGAACGAAGCTCCAAGATCTTCCGCCAACTCCAAGAACAATCTACAGGACATGACACCTCTCAAAAGCTTTTTCCCCTCAACAAGTAAGATTGAACCCAATTCGATCAAGAGGAAACCTGGCCAGAGCAAAGAAACCATTAGTGCTTAATAATTGTTGATCTATTCCAAGTGTCCAATCTCTTGATCCCCAAACCCCTCTCTTTCAGAGGTAAACAAACTCTAATCCAAGCCACTTTCGCCCCCGAAGAAGTGAGCTCACTACCCTTCCAAAGGAAGGATCTGAGAGTCCTCTCCACCTTCCTAATAACAGACTTATGAAGAATAAATAAAGAAGACCAATAAACTTAAATAGAGAACAAAACAAATCTTATGAGCTGAAGTCGCCCCGCATAGGAAAGAAACTTACTACTCCAACTCTTGGCATGCTAGACAATACGTTCAACAAGAGAAGCACAATCTCAGGCCCGGAGCTTAGAAGAAATCAAAGGAACTCCCAGATATCGCACTAGAAGAATACCCTTTTGGAAACCCAAAACATGAAGCAGTTGGCCCTTAAGGTTAAGAGAGACACCAGAGGAGAAAAGATGACTCTTAGCTGGATTCGAGACTAAGCCTGATAAACCACTAAACTGCCAAAGACAATCCTTGATCAGAGAGACCGAGGAGGCATCCGCCTTACAAAAAATCATGAGGTCATCCGCAAAATAAAGATGTGTGAGGCGATCATTAGAACACCACCAATGAAACTTGAAACCCCAATAATGAGCCATATTATGAAGAAAGCCCGGGAGAACTTCCATAGCCAGAACAAAAAGATAAAAAGACATAAGATCACCTTGTCGCAGCCCACGGCCCCTCAGAGAAAAAACAATGCAACTCCCCATTAATAGACATAGAAAACATGGTAGAAGTCATACACTCCCGAATCCAACCCACCATCCTCTCTGGAAAACCAATAGTCCACAAGACCTCAACCATAAAGTCCCAACGAACAGTGTCATAAGCTTTCATCAAGTCAATCTTAAGAGCATATCTCGGGGTACCACCTTTCCGATGATAATTCTGAACCAATTCCTGGCACAATAAAATGTTGTCGCTAATACGCCGACCCGCAACAAAAGCAGATTGATTATGACAGATCACTGAAGGAAGGACAATCTTGATCTGATTCATAATAAGCTTGGAAATACATTTGTAACTAGTGTTACAGTAATAAATAGGTCGAAAGTCTTTAACCTGGGAAGGGTTGGGGTTCTTCGGGATCATAACAATAGACGTCGCATTAACCTGCCTCAAGAGACGCTCAGAAGAAAAGAAAGAGTGAATAGCACAAAGAACATCATCCCCCCATAATACTCCAAGTCTTCTTAAAGAAACCCGAATTAAACCCATCATGGCCAGGAGCCTTATTGTCCTTCAGAGAAAACAAGACAGACTTAATCTCCTCATACGAAACCTTCCGGGCAAGAGTCTCTCTCTGCTCAGCAGACACATGCTTAGTAATGGCAGAATGGAGAACATCCCTATCAATATCCTGCTGACAAGGCTAGGCCCCCAAAAGAGTCTCATAAAAAGATTTAATCTCCTCCCTAACCAAAACATCATCCTCCACACGAGTCCCAACCTCCTTAGTAACAGAAGTAATCTTACTACGACAATGAATACTTTTCATAGCAGTAAAGAAGAATTTCGAATTCTGATCCCCAAGGTTGAGCCATTGAACACGAGATTTCCGTCTATTGAAGCCCTCCTCAACCCGACTCAAATCACCATACCATAAAGAAAGTCTAGCTTCTTTAGCTAACAAAACAGAGTCACAAGGGCAATCCTGTAAAGTACACTGCACCCTATTCAGTTCCCTTCTAATCTCCAAAACCCTACCCAAAAGATTAGAGAATTTCTCAACATTAAACTTCTTTAAAGCCATCTTAACACTCTTCAGCTTACTACACACACGGAACATCAGAGTACCACGAACATCAATATCCCAAGCCCTAGTCACAACAGAGAGGAAATTAGGATGATCAGCCCAAAAATCAAAGAATTTGAAAAGAATTTCCCTCTTTGGGAGCTCAGAAAGCTTAACAACCATAGGAGAGTGATCTGAAATCCGAGGGGGAAGAAACCGGGCAGCAGAACCTGGGAAGAGACACTCCCAAGAAGAGTTAATGATAACACGATCAAGCTTACGCCAAATAGGAGAGTGAAACTGCTTATTAAACCACGTAAAACGACAGTTAGAAAACTGAAGATCATCCCAACCAATCTGATACAAGCAGTAGCCCAAATCATCTTTCCAAGACGGCCACGACAAAGATCCACCACTATGCTCAACTATTGTGAGGATGGCATTGAAATTCCCCATAACTAACCACGGAGAATCATCAAAGTCACTACCAAAAGTAATCAGGTCGACCCATAGCTCCCGACGCTTCTCATAGTCACACTCACCATAAACCGCTTAAACCACACAGCTCCAAAACCCAGAAATATGAGACACACGACAATGAATAGCTTGAGATGAAGAATGAATAATGCTCACATCAATGTCACTAGGATTCCAACAAACCCAAATACAGCCAAAACAAAAACCCTGTCAGCGGTTCCACCCAGAATCACATCGGCACTAGAACTAGCGGAAGTGGACAAAATCGCTGCCTTACCTCTATTCTTCTTAAAAAATAAATTCCAAGAATTTTCCTTATTATTACTCGCCTCAACCGTAACAACTGTACCCGTAGTAGGGCAAATTGAAAATTCTAACCCACACCAGAACTTTAAAGAGGTCATCATTAGTCTAAGGTAAACCTGGTTGCCAAAGCTTGAGAACCAACTGCCTATTAGCCATATGCCATGGGGCTTTTTCCAAAACCGCACAAGCTTCTTGAAAACTATAAAATTTAAACAGGAAGAAACCATTGTCAGAGGTCAAAACCTCCTGCAAGCCAAGATTCCCCCCAAATCTTGTGAGCAATATAGTTAACAATTTGGAATGGTAGTCTTTTCCCCACAAAATACCTGACTAAAGTGCTCCGCCAGAAAACACTTACTTCTTCAGCAACCTCCAAAGGGGGACACACTGTAATTCGCCTATCAATAACATTCGGTTTGACATAGTGTAAGGTAGTAGACGCAGACAACAAATCAGGATTATCTACTCCGCTAGAACTATTTAACACTTTAGCATAACTCAAAGAACCTCCAACTCTATCACCCCCAGATCTCGAACACAAGGACGCTTGAACATTCAGACATGCACCATCTACCTTAGCAACCCTAGAATCATTAACAACATCAACTAAAGCACTCAATCTCACTGCCAGCAAAACAACACCAGAACCGGGACTAGAACACCACCAACTAGATCTGACACAGTCCTAGAATCACCAAAAGTATTACTCACACTCACGGCAACACCATCCACATTCACAGGAGCAGGATTACATCAAGATACTTATTCATCATGATTATTGGTTTTGTGTTTCTTAAGTGTTTTTGCCTTTTTTTAAATCGCATGTGACCAGCATACCGGCCTTATCGGCATACCGGTGTAAAAATACACTAGACACAACTTCTGGAACCGGGCAAGATTCATATCAACCTTCATACCAGCCTTCATATAGGTCTACCTAGGGATTACATAGTTACTAGAACCGGCAAGCAACCATACCGGTCCCATACTGGTCAACCTGTGAGTATTACATAGCTACTAGAACCGGGCTATTTCATACCGATCCTATACCGGACTACATACCGGTCAACTTGTTCCAAAACATAACTACTAGAACCGGGCTAGTTCATACCGGCTTACATATCAGTCTCCATACCAGTGAACCTGTGAGTAAAATATAGTTATGGGAAGAAACCATATCGGACCTCAAACCGGTCAACACTTAGAATTTTTTTAAGAGCTAGACTAACCTGAAGAGAAAAAAAAAAGAGTAAAAAAGTTCCAAAATTTGGTTGAAATTGGTTGGTTCCATATCATCAATTGGGTGTTCCATGAAAAAAGTCACAATTTTCAAAATGCTCTCAACTCTCCCTTCCCTCTTGGCGATTCCCTTCTCTGATCGTCGTGAGCCTTAATCTTTTGGGTTTCCTCTTCTAAATCGATGACCTGATTTGCCCTCTTCCCTTCTCAACCCTTTTTAATCTCTCGGTGATTCCATTTTTCTATTTGTCGTGAGCCTTTATCTTTTAATTAATTTCTTTTTTCCAAACTCAATACTTTGACCTCTCCCTCCCGTGCCTTTTCTTCCCCTCATCTTCCTCATTTTCGTTATGTTTCATTGATGCCGGTCTCCAACTTTTCGGTTTTGGTGCCGCGCCGTTCTGCTGGGGATCGTTTTGCCGTCAAGTCTGTTGACCGAGAGCCCCCTTGCCCCTTCGTCCGATGATGCCTTACCGATTCAAGGTTTTGGTTTTGTGCCTACTAGTCCTTCGTCGGATCAAGTGAGCCGTCTTGCTCAGACATCTGGTCTTTCTGCCTTTCATTCGGTTCCTCTTGTTGTCTCTGCTGGGTTGGGTCTTGTCCTTGCTGCTGGGTCGATTATTTGTTGTAGTGAAATAGTGAGTTTGTGTGGTGGTGTTGGGTGCCCTGCCGGCGTGCAAGGGTTGTGTAATGGGGAGTCTGTTTTGTCTCCTTTGGGTGTGGTTACCGGTTTGAATGAGTGTGATATTGTTTTGAGTGTGGTTGCAGGTGAGGAGGTGGAATGTTCTGTAGGGTCTATTTTGGCTATTTCAGGTGCTACCGTGGGTCAGGATGTAGGTTCGGTGACTGGTTTTGGGGGGGCTGTGAATGCTATGACAGTGAGTGATTTTGATCCTACTGTTGTGACTGGTGATACTGTGGATGTGAGTGCTTCTGTTGGTGGTTTTAAGGCAGTGATAGTGCCTGGTATTCCTTCTGTTATACGCCCTGTAGGTGAGGAATTGGTGTGCAATGATGGGGCTGTGCTTGCCGAATCTAGTGTTGCCGTAGGGTATTTTTGGGGGGCTGCTGTTTCATCTAGCCCTGGGCATTATCGGATTCGGATCGGATCGGATCGAATCCGAATCTGATCTGATCCGAAATGTTGTGAGATGTTTGATTCGTTCGGACCGGATCCTCTTATCGAACCCGATCCGATCCGATAATTATCGAATCGGATCGGATCTGATCGGATTTGTTCGATCCGAATTCGAATCGGATCGGATCGGATTGGTTCGATCCGATTCAAATTATTTCGGATCGGATTGGTCCGATCCGATCCGAATTTGGTACACATAATCTGGTTTTGAGTCAAAAAATCGAGCGGATCGGATAAAATCCGATCCGAAATAATTCGAATTTTTTTATTTAATATGTAACGACGTCATTTTGCATATTAAATAAATAAAAATTCGAGCAGATCGGATCGGATCGGATAAAATCCGATCCGATCTGAAATCCATCGAACCGGACCAGTTCAATTCGATCGGATTTGATAATCGGATTGGATCTGATTCGATCCGATCCGATGCCCACCCCTAGTTTCATCGGTTATGAGTATTTCTGCTCCTGTTGGTGTGGTTGGTGATGATGTATGTGTGAGGGATACTATTGGTGATTCTAAGGCAGTGATAGTTCCGATTGGTGGTGTGATAGTTTCGACTTCTGTTGTTAATCCGCCGAAAGTGAATTTGAGCTATGCTAAAGTGTTAAATGGTTCTAGCGGATTAGATACTCCTGATTCGGTGTCTACTTCTACTAACTTACATTATATCAAACCGAATGTTATTGATGGACGGGTTAAAGTGTGCCCTCCTTTAGAGGAAGCTGAAGAATGGAGTGTGTTTTGGGGAAAAAGCTACCGTACCAAATTGTAAACTCTATTGCTCACAAGATATGGGGGAGGCTCAGTTTGCGGGAGGTTTTGACCTCAGATAATGGCTTCTTTTTGTTTAAATTTGATAGTTTTCAAGAAGCTAGTGAGGTGTTGGATAAAGCCCCGTGGCATATGGTTAATAGGCTGTTGGTTCTCAAGCTTTGGCAACCAGGTTTACCTTTGAATAAGGAGGACCTCTTTAAAGTTCCGGTGTGGGTTAGACTTTTTAATATGCCTTTTGAGTTTTGTACGGCTAATGGACTTAGTTTTGTGGCCAGTGTGGTTGGTAGACCTCTCAATGCTGACCATATTACCCTTTCTAGGAAAAGACTCAGTTTTGCTCGAGGTTGTGTTGAAATTGATGCTCGGAACCCTCCGGTAGAGAATATTGACTTCCAGTGGCCTAATGGTACTCGGTTACAAGCTAGGGCTGAATTCGAGTGGGATCCTGTGCAATGTTCTACTTGTGAGGTTTTTGGTCATTCGTTGAATTCTTGCCCTAGGAAGGCTCCTAGTAGGGAGGAAAGTAAGCATTCTCAGACCTGGGTTCATAGACTTCCCCTCCTACTTCGGGTGTAGCTGTTCCAGTTGAGGCAGTTAATGATAAAGAAGATGTTTGGATTTCGGTCTTTAAGAAGAATAGAGGTAAGGCAGTGACTCTGACCACTCCCGTAAAACCAACTGGTGATGTGATTTCGGGTGATACCACCGATATGGTCTTTGTTTTGGGTGAGTGTTCTTCAAAGAATTTGGAATCGGCTACAGTAGTTACTTTTGTGCTAGTTGATACTTCTAAGGATGTTGTTGTGGAGGCAGTACATAAAAGGGAGGAGGGAGAATGTACTAATGTTGGTACACAACCAGTTAAGGATCTTTCCGAGGATGGCTTAGCTAAGATTCCACCAGTTTTGGTTTGTGAGTCACATCTTCCTATTGATAATTTGCTAGCTATAAAGGCTAAAGATTCTATGGAGAAAATGAAGCTAAATTCTGGGGGCAAGCTTAAGAAGGGCTCTGGAGGTAAAAAGAATCAGAATCGACAATCCCCGAGAGGGGGTAGGTGGCGATGATTTGATTGGGCAGGTTTCTCATCTTCTATCTATTTTTATGATTTTTGAATGTTGGAGTATCCGAGGTGTCAATGATCCTATGAAACAAGCTGAAGTTATGAGGTTCTTTCGTGATGAGAAACTATCTATGTGTGGTTTAGTTGAAACTAAGGTTAATGATTCTAATCTTGTGAGTGTTTTCCGTGCTATTAATCCTTCGTGGAAGTTTTTTTGCCATTAAAATGTTCTTTTGTTTGGTCAAATTTGGGTTTGTTGGAATCCTAGTGATGTTGATGTATGCATAATTCGCTTTTCTTCTCAAGCTATACATTGTCGTGTGTCTCATGTTTCTGCTGTTTGGAGTTGTGTGGTTTCTGTGGTTTATGCTGAGTGTGATTATGAGAAGCATCAGGAGAAATACAACCCTAAAATGCTCTCAACTTTCCTTTCCCTTTCGGCGATTCCCGTCTTGGATCGTCGTGAACCTTAACCCATGATCTGACTCTTTGTTTATTTTCCCTTTTTATTCCCTCTCCCTGCTTTCCCCCACAACCTTTTGGTTCTCTCACTATTTTTTGACTTCGGTTCCTTCTCCATCTCTCGTTTTCCCGTCCTTCCCCATGTCTCCGTTCGGTTTTCCTGTGGTGAGGCCGCACCTCCCCGGTGTAGGCCGCAAGGCTGTTAGGGCTGTTTCTCAGGATTCTTTGGCCTCTAATGCCTCACCTCGAGTGGATCCTGGCCTTGGTTGTCTGGATCATTTGTCGGGTCTTACGATCTCGACTTGCTTGTCGGCGCCGGTGTCTTTACCCGATGAAACTGTTTTTGGCACTTCAATCGTTGTTTCGGCCTCTGGATCTGGTATTTGTGGGTCTGGGCATAGCGTAGCCTCTAGGTCCGATAGTGTTGTTTGTGGTTCTGGGCATGGCATTGAGGGTGGTTCTGTAATAGTTTCGGGTTCTTGTGTTGTGGGTATTTTGAATGGTGGTAGTTTGGGTTCCTTCTCTAGGACTGTCGTGACTGTTTCTGGTACTGAGTTTGTTAACACTCGTAGTGTATTTGATGTTGGGACTGTCGTGACTGATCCTGTAGATTTACCCTACAGTTCTTATATGTTGCATCCAGTTTGTGATTCTTTGGCCCATAATGTTGTGTCTGCAGTGGCTGAATTGTCTGATTCCATGAGTAATGAAGCTGCGATTGTTGCCGGTGAGGCTACTGCTGTTTCGATCTTGAATAATATTATTCATGTGAATGAGGTTGGTGGTGCCGTGAGTGCTGGTAACACCGTTGGTGATTCTTGTCCTGTGTCTTGTGGTATTTTAGTCCCGGCTTCTGGGAATGTTTCTGGGAATGTTTCGTCGGCAGTGAATTTGAGTGCTTTAGTTGGTGGTGTCAGTGATTCTGGGGTTGTTAAGACAGATGGTGCATGTCTGAATGTTCAAGTACCCTTATGTTCGAATTTTAATGCTCTTGGTCATACTGTTTCGTCTCCTGCAGTAGGAGTTAATTTGGAGGGGGTTAATGTGGCTCCGAAACTCCCAAGGCTGGGGGGCAATAGTTCTGTTTGTTCTCTGAGTTATGCTAAAGCATTGAATGGTCCTAAAGGAGTAGATCCTCTTGATTCGGCATCCTTGTCTACCTCACTACACTTTGTTCCACCAAAGGTTATTGATGGAAGGGTTATTGTGTGTCCTCCTTTAGAGGTTGTTGAAGAGGGTAGTGTGTTTTGGCGGAGTACATTAGTTAGATACTTTATGGGTAAAAGACTTCCATTTCAAACTGTCAACTCTATTGCGCACAAGTTATGAGGGAGGCTTGGTTTGCAGGAGGTTCTAACCTCAGACAATGGATTCTTTTTGTTTAAATTTGATAGCCTTCAAGAAGCTTGTGCGGTGTTGGATAGAGCCCCATGGCATATGGCTAATAGACCGTTGGTTCTCAAACTTTGGCAACCAGACTTATCTTTGACCAAGGAGGACCTCTTTAAAGTTCCGGTGTGGGTTAGACTTTACAATCTGCCTTTTGAATTATGGACGGCTAATGGACTTAGTTGTGTGGCCAGTGAAGTTGGGAGACCTCTCAATGCTGACCATATTACATTTTCCAGGAAACGGCTCAATTTTGCTCAAGTGTGTGTTGAAATTGATGCTCGGAACCCCATTGTTGAGGAGATTGTTTTCCAGTATCCTAATGGTACTAGGGTATGAGTTAGGGTTGAGTTTGAATGGGTTCCAGTGAAATGTACTACTTGTGAAGTTTTTGGCCATTCATTGCATTCCTGCCCTAAAAAGACTCTTATTAAGGAGGATAGTAAGCATTCTCAGTCATGGGTTCCTAAGTCCTCTATTCCTTCTACGGGTAAAGTTGTTACGGCTGATGCGACTAAGGATAAGGAGGGTGTCTGCATTCCGGTATCTAAGAAGAAGAAAGGTAAGGGAGCGACTGTGACCACTTCTGCTAGCTCGAGTGGTGTTATGATTCAGGATGTTACCACTGACAGGGTTCTTGTTTTGGGTGAGTGCTCTTCCAAGAGTGTGGAACCGGCTCCGGAAGCTCCTTATGTGCCTGTTTTTTCGACTGAGACAGTTATTATGGAGGCATAGGGTAAGAGGGAGGTAGGTGAATGTTCTAATGTTTCTTATTTGCATGTCGAGGATCTTCATAAGTCTGTTTTACTTGGGACTCCGCCTATTGGAGCTTTTGATTCACCCACTCCCAATGATAACAGATTGGCTGACAATGCCATTGATTCTTTGGAGAACAAGAAATTGGTTTATGGTAACAAATCTAAGAAGGGTTCTGGTGGTAAGAGGAGTCAGAAATGGTAGTCCCCGAGAGGGAGTCAACGACGCTGATTTGATTGGGTTGGTTATACTCTTTTATGTTTTTTTTAATGATTTTTGGTTGTTGGAACATTCGGGGTCTCAATGACCCTATGAAACATGCTGAAGTTAGGAGGTTTCTTCGCGATGAGAATCTTTCTTTGTGTGGTTTAGTTGAAACCAAGGTAAATGAGGTTAACTTGGTGAGTGTTTCTCGTGCGATTAATCCTTCATGGAAGTTTTTTTGCCACCCTGACATTCTTCCGTTTGGCCGTATTTGGGTGTGTTGGAACCCTAGTGACATTCTTTGATTTTTGGGCTGATCATCCTGATTTTCTCTCTGTTGTGTCTAGGGCTTGGGACATTGATGTTCTTGGTACTCCGATGTTCAGTTTGTGTTGTAAGCTGAAGAGTGTTGAGTTGGCCTTGAAGAAGTTTAATATTGAGTATTTCTCTAATATTCCGAGTAGGGTTCTACAGGTCAGAAGTGAGTTGGATAGAGTGCAGTGTGCTTTACAGAATTACCTCGGTGACTCTGCTCTGTTAGCTGAAGAAGCTAGTCTATCGTTACGGTATGGTGATTTGAGTCGGGTTGAGGAAGGCTTCAATAGACAGAAATTTCGTGTTCAATGGCTCAACCTTGGGGATCAGAACACTAAATTCTTCGTTACTGCTATGAAGAGTTTTCACTGTCGTAGCAAGATTACATCTGTTACTAAGGAGGATGGGTCCCTTGTGGAGGATGATGTCTTGGTTAGAGAGGAGATAGTATCTTTTTTGAGACCGTTTTGGGGCCCCAACATTGTCAGTAGGATATTGATAGGGATGCTCTTCGATCTGCCATTACCAGGCATGTGACTGATGAGTAGTGGGAATCTCTTGCCCGAGAGGTTTCAGATGAGGAGATTAAGTTTGTCTTGTTTTCTCTCAAGGCTTCAACAAACAAATTAGAAGTAACAAATATGTGAACAAAATTATATAACCTCACAATCTCACACGCTCACGTGTTTACACTCAAATACGTATCACTCCACTCCACTCGTGTTTGCACTCAATATAGTATGAATATGACTTACCAAAAAGCTCAAAACAATGTGTAATCTTCAAGCTATCATAAACAATAAGAAACCAATATAGGGCAAACGGAGTAATGTGAGTAAGAATTAACAAATACGTAGACTCAATTCAAAGAAAACCTAAAGCTAGAATACTTTGAATAAGGAAATAAAAAATTAGAACAACAAACAAACAAGTATGCAAATAAATGCGGACGTATGAAAAATCGGATAGAAATTTGGTGCCTCAATAGAAATTTTGATGAATTACCATATATGGACACCCAAGTGATAAAATAGAATCAACCAAATTCAATCAAAATTTTGAACTTTTTTACTCTTTTTTTTTTTTTTGCTCTTCAGGTCACTTGAGCTCTCAAAAAAATTCTAAGTGTTGATCGGTTTGGAGTCCGATATAAGTCAGGTATGGTTGCTTGCCGGTTCTAGTAGCTATGTTTTATTTACAGTTTAACCGGTTTAGAGACCGATATGAGACCGGTATGAAACTAGACCGGAACCAGTAGCTATGTTATCTCCAAGTAGACCGGTATGGAGATCGGTATGTAGGCCGGTATTATACTAGCCCTATTCTAGTAGCTATGTAATGCCCAGTTAGATCGGTATTAACCGATCACCGAAAGATTAGAAATGCAAAAATACTAAAGGTGATGCGAAACTCACTTGGATGTTTTAGGCGAAGCAAACCCCTCGCAACGGATAGAACCTCAAGAACCGTGAATTTGATGTTATAGGAACAAAACTCTTCCAAGGCCACAAAGAAGACCTATAAAGAACTTATCTGTGAGAACCTTTAAGATGATTCCTTGTAGTGTTCTGGTAGCACTGAGACGCCACTAAGGTTGCCACGCTTTAGATAAGTCGATTACATGACATAAAGAGAATCCATCCCTTAAGAAATTTTGGACAAAGCCAAAGCTTTCAAGATGAAGCTAATGGATATTTAAAGGTTATGCCCTTAATAGTCATTTAATAATCTAGAAAATATAAGAAAAATGTCAAACAAGGTGGCTAAAGTCATCAACAACTTTGCCAAAAAATTCAACAAAAGGAAAAACACAAAACCACAAAAATCCAATAAAGGTGGCAAGTTTTTCAAAGCCATGTCTAAATTATCTCATTTTTCAAAGCCATGTCTAAATTGTCACTTTGACAAAAACATCCCCAAAATTCGTGGCCTTCATGTATATAGACTCAATGATGTATTTTGAAGCCTCAAATTCTATCTATCTTGGCCGAATTTTTTGTGTTGGACTTAATTTGGCTTGATTAGTCAAAAAGATACTTGAGTTCCGAACTGCTGGTGTGTTAATTCGGTATGACTTGGGTCAAGTGAAATAGCTTTGGACCCACTCCATAGAAGCCCTTATGTGCTACCATTATGCCTTGGAGTTGTTTGACACACTCAACCATGACATTCTGTGCTAGCCCCGCCATTGCGTCTCTGATCTTCTTAGCACTTTGGCGTGTGATTGGCCATGTTGGCACTAGCAAAGGCTCTACCATATTGCTGGACATGACATCTAATGTTCCTTGAGTGGCTGGATTCGTGTCATTCCCACCCTCTTGAAAAGGATTCGACCTCGAAGCTATACCTGCATCAAAAGGAGTTAAATTAGAAACATTAAATGTAGCAGACATATTATACTCACCTTGTAAATCCAACTTGTACGCATTGTCATTAATTTGTTCCAAGATTTGATGACATGAGTCCAACCACACCAGAGACATTACAGGATGCAGCTAACAACTTGGAGGAACCCATGCAGTTGCCAACAGGTCCAGTCACACGTCAAAGAGCAAAGAAGATCAGAAAGGCCTTTACGGGACTAGCTCAGAGCTATGTGACCAGTTGCAGCAACCAAGTCAAGTGCACACCAGAGACACATATGGGCATAACCAGAGAGGTCCCCAAGCTATTCCATTTGACCAGATCAGCTCAGACTGAAGCATAGCAAAGCAGCTTCAGCACCAGCACCCTTTTGACCCGATTTGACCTATTTTGGGACTATGTTGAATTCGGCCAAATGGGGGCATTTTTGTCATTTGTGCTCGATATGTTGACTTTATTTATGATGTAATTAGCATGGTTGACTATGTCATTAGGCTTAATTATGCTTAGATCTCTACTTAGCCGGAAGAACGTCAATTTGCTATAGCATGTAAGCACCTCAATTAGCTTAAGTGAGATTAGCTTTTAATCTTTGTTTTAAGTTTATTTAGGTGCAAAAGGACCTTAATGGTCGTGGTTGAGGTGCTTGACTTAGGGCTTTTGGTAATTTTACCTCTGGGGTCATTTTAGTCTTTTTACTCTCTTGTAACCTTATTATATGACTATTCCTTGTATTTTGGAGACAACCAACGTAATATACAAAATTTGAAAGAGAGAAAAGCTTGAGCTTTCCATGGCTATGGCCGAAACCTTGTTGAGGGAGGGATTCCCCTTTTCAAGTTCAAATTGACTTATCTAAGCTTGGCAACTTAGTGGCGTCTCCATTGCTAGCAAAATACAATCTGATTTCATGCTTGTGGTTATCATGGACGTGAGTTTCATGGTGTTTAGGGGTTTATCTTGGTTGGCTTTTGTTCATACAAAATCAGTATTCAAAGTTCTTGGGGTTTTGAGAAAGATGCTTGGGGGTTTGCTTGGTTTCAAACCCAAGTGAGTTCTTGTCAGAATACTTATTCTTGAACCCATCGTGTATGACCTTCCTATCAAACTGTCATGGCCTGCCCAAAAGAATATGTCCTACATGCATCGGTATCACATCACATAAGACATCATTTGTGTATGGCCCAATGGTAAAGCTCAATAACACCTGCTTGGTTACCTTTATTTTGCCACAATCATTTAACCACTGTAACTTGTAAGGCTTGGGATGCTTCAAACAATCTAATCCCAACCTCTCAACTAAAGTCGTACTTGCAATATTAGCACAACTGCCCCCGTTAATGATTATATTACACCCATTGCCATTCACACGGCATATAGTGTGAAATATGTTCTTTATCTGTTGATCACACTCATCATCTACAATTTGTGCACTCAAAGCACGCTTGACAACTAATGACAGGTTATCCAGCGGGTATGCAGCTCCCTCTCTGTCACTAGTATCCTCAATCGCAGGCTCATAATCATCAACCTCAACCTCACTATCAGTAGAATGTACCTCACCACTCTTCTTATCAATCACAAAGGTGCGCCTGTTGGGGCACTGTGAAGCATAGTGTCTCATGCCCAAACACTTAAAACACTTGATGTCATTAGTCTTTGGTGATGTACTCTCAGCTTTTGGTCCAGCCTTGCTTGATTCTGCAACTTCTTTACCCTCGGCACAAGGTTCGGGCCAAAGCTTGTTAAAGCCTCCATCCCGTCGATCATTAGGAACCCATTTCCCCTTCCATGTAGAAGTAGTCTGAGTACCAAATCTGGATGTAGACTTCTTCTTGAGTTGTCTTTCTACCTTGATAGCCATGTGAATCATATCCTCTAAATCAACATAATAATGCAACTCCACCACGTTAGCAATCTCTCTGTTCAGGCCCTCTAGAAACCATGCCATAGTAGCCTCTGCATCCTCCACTACATTCACCCAGATCATGACAACCTCGATCTTAGTATAGTAATCCTCCACACTTGGGCCCCCTGATACAGATGTTGTAGTTTTTGATTCAACTCTCAGTAGTAATGGCTGGGTATGAATCATTTCCTCATGATTCCTTGAAGTTCTTCCCATGTCTAAATTAGCCTCTCATGATTCCTCCTTCAGTTGGTGACAATCTGATCCCACCAAATCATCGCATAATCAATGAATTTCATGGCTGTCAGATTGATCTTCTTCTCATTAGAGTAATGATGACAAATGAAAATCAACTCGATCTTCTTTTCTCACTCCAAATACGCTTCAAGATCATTCTTGCCCCGGAAGTTTGGTATCTTGATCTTGATGCTGCTCAAATCACCATCAACATCATTATGTCTACCATAACCTCTCATGTTATAATCCTCATGTCTGTCATCAAATGCACCTCTACCATCAAACTGTCTATCCCTCATATCATTCCTCCTATCAAACCTTCTATTAGGCCTCCTATCAGGCCCTCGCTGAAATCTCTCCTCCACATCATTAAGATCATGAGAATCATCAAACTCATTTTTAACTTCTTCTTCATCTGATGGTACAAGCGTGGTGTCACATTCTGTGGTGGTGGTATATGTTGAGGTGGTGGTGCTCTGGGAACATGTCTGTTTGATTATTCTCTACACTTTTGGACAACCTATCGAAAGCAACATTCATGTTCTCCATCATATCCATAAACTTTATATCTAAAGCCACAAGCTTCTCATCCACTGTCAAACTAGTATATGCTATCTCAAGGCTTCAACAAACAAATTAGAAGTAACAAATATGTGAACAAAATTATATAACCTCACAATCTCACACGCTCACGTGTTTACACTCAAATACGTATCACTCCACTCCACTCCACTCGTGTTTGCACTCAATATAGTGTGAATAAGACTTACCAAAAAGCTCAAAACAATGTGTAATCTTCAAGCTAGCATAAACAACAACAAACCAATATAGGGAAAACAGAGTAATGCGAGTAAGAATTAACAAATACGTAGACTCAATTCAAAGAAAACCTAAAGCTAGAATACTTTGAATAAGGAAATAAAAAATTAGAACAACAAACAAACAAGTATGCAAATAATTGCGGACGTATGAAAAATCGGATAGAAATTTGGTGCCTCAATAGAAATTTTGATGAATTACCATCTATGGACACCAAAGTGATAAAATAGAATCAACCAAATTCAATCAAATTTTTGAACTTTTTTACTCTTTTTTTTTGCTCTTCAGGTCACTTGAGCTCTCAAAAAAAATCTAAGTGTTGACTGGTTTAGAGTCCGATATAAGTCCGGTATGGTTGCTTGCCGGTTCTAGTAGCTATGTTTTACTTACAGTTTAACCGGTTTAGATACCGATATGAGACCGATATGAAACTAGACCGGAACCAGTAGTTATGTTATCTCCAGGTAGGCCGGTATTATACTAGCCCTGTTCTAGTAGCTATGTAATGCCCAGTTAGATCGGTATGAATCGATCACCGAAAGATCAGAAATGTAAAAATACTAAAGGTGATGCAGAACTCACTTGGATGTTTAAGGCGAAGCAAACCCCTCGCAACGGATAGAACCCTAAGAACCGTGAATTTGATGTTATAGGAACAAAACCCTTCCAAGGCCACAAAGAAGACCCATAAAGAACTTATCTGTGAGAACCCTTAAGATGATTCCTTGTAGTGTTCTGGTAGCACGGAGACGCCACTAAGGTTTCCACGCTTTAGATAAGTCGATTGCATGACATAAGGGGAATCCCTCCCTTAAGCAATTTTGGACAAAGCTAAAGCTTTCAAGATGAAGCTAATGGCTATTTAAATGTTATGCCCTCAATAGTCATTTAATAATCTAGAAAACATAAGAAAAATGTCAAACAAGGTGGCTAAAGTCATCAACAACTTTGCCAAAAAATTCAACAAAAGGAAAAACAACAAAACCACAAAAATCCAATAAAGGTGGCAAGTTTTTCAAAGCCATGTCTAAATTATCTCATTTTTCAAAGCCATGTCTAAATTGTCACTTTGACAAAAACATCCCCAAAATTCGTGGCCTTCATGTATATAGACTCAATGATGTATTTTGAAGCCTCAAAATTCCTATCTTGGCCGAATTTTTTGCGTTGGACTTAATTTGGCTTGATTCGTCAAAAAGATACTTGAGTTCCGAACTGCTGGTGCGTTAATTCGGTATGACTTGGGTCAAGTGAAATAGCTTTGGACCCACTCCATAGAAGCCCTTATGTGCTACCATTATGCCTTGGAGTTGTTTGTCACACTCAACCAAGACATTTTGTGCTAGCCCCTCCATTGCATCTCTGATCTTCTTAGCACTTTGGCGTGTGATTGGCCATGTTGGCACTTGCAAAGGCTCTACCATATTGCTGGTCATGACATTTAATGTTCCTTGAGTGGCTGGATTCGTGTCATTCCCTCCCTTTTGAAAAGGATTTGACCTCGAATCTATACCTGCATCAAAAGGAGTTAAGTTAGAAACATTAAATGTAGCAGACACATTATACTCACCTTGTAAATCCAACTTGTACGCATTGTCATTAATATGTTCCAAGATTTGATGACATGAGTCCAACCACACCAGAGACATTACAGGATGCAGCTAACAACTTGGAGGAACCCATGCAACTGCCAACAGGTCCAATCACATGCCAAAGAGCAAAGAAGATCAGAGAGGCCTTTGCGGGACTAGCTCAGAGCTATGTGACCAGTTGCAGCAACCTAGTCAAGTGCACACCAGAGACACATATGGGCATAACCAGAGAGGTCCCCAAGCTATTTCATTTGACCCAGATCAGCTCAGACTGAAGCATAGCAGAGCAGCTTCAGCACCAGCACCCTTTTGACCTGATTTCACCCATTTTGGGACTATGTTGAATTCGGCCAAATGGGGGCATTTTTGTCATTTTTGCTCGACATTTTGACTTTATTTATGATGTAATTAGCATGGTTGACTATGCCATTAGGCTTAATTATGCTTAGATCTCTACTTAGCCGGAAGCACGTCAATTAGCTTAAGTGAGATTAGCTTCTAATCTTTGTTTTAAGTTTATTTAGGTGCAAAAGGACCTTAATGGTCGTGGTTGAGGTGCTTGACTTAGGGCTTTTGGTAATTTTAGCTCTAGGGTCATTTTAGTCTTTTTACTCTCTTGTAACCCTTATTATATGACTCTTCTTTGTATTTTGGAGACAACCAATGTAATATAAAAAATTTGAAAGAGAAAAAAGCTTGAGCTTTCTTCCATGGCTATGGCTGAAACCTTGTTGAGGGAGGGATTCCCCTTTTCAATTTCAAATTGACTTATCTAAGCTTGGCAACTTAGTGGCGTCTCCATTACTAGCAAAATACAATCTGATTTCATGCTTGTGGTTATCATGGACGTGAGTTTCATGGTGGTTAGGGGCTGATCTTGGTTGCGTTTTGTTCCTACAAAATCAGTATTCAAAGTTCTTGGGGTTTTGAGAAAGATGCTTGGGGGTTTGCTTGGTTTCAAACCCAAGTGAGTTCTTGTCATTTAGTATCATGAGCTTAGGGTTCTGAGGTCTGATTTCCTATCCTTTGTGTTGTTTAATCTTGTATTCATCTTTATTCTTTGTTGATTTAATTTCGGCATCAAGGTTTTACTTCCACCTTGATTCAGCCATTGTTGGATCTTGTTGATTTGTGATCAAAATATCATGAATAACATTCTGCCTTGAGTGTTTTTTGATTGATCATGAGTATTTCTTTGAGTTAAGCTTTGGCTACTTAGGTCAAAATTGGGGCTTTTGTGTTCTTTGCTTGAATCAAGTGTTTAGTTGTTAATTGTAAGTTACTAGGACGTGTTTAACATTGTTGTTAAGTTATTAGTTTCAAAAAAAAAAAAAAAATGCATCAGGTCAGATTCGGCCAAGGAAGAACCATCACCACCCTTGCTTTGTTCTTGCCATATGCATGTCACTTAGCTTATTTTCAATAGGTATTGTTTATATATACTTTGAGAAAATCAGATTGCACTTCATTACTCATAGCATTTGCGTGAACTAGCTTGTTTGCAATCTTTGTGAAGTTGTTGTAATCTTATGAAGTTTGAGGAAAACAAGTGTGTTTGAGTGTTGTGGTGAGGCATTTGAGTGAATGAGTGTTGCAACAAAATGAAATGCTTATGGATTGATGAGGCCGTGACTTACTCTTGAAGTTTACTTATGCTTGTGTGTTAACTTTGTGAGACAAGTCTGGTTGCTTTGTTACACATATTGCCGTGAGTGCTTGATGTGCTTATGTTGAAGCATGAATTAACAAGTGTGCTTGCTGATTTGTGTGAGCCATCATTAGCTTGACATTGGATTTGTGTTGAAATCATTAGCAGGACATTGAAAATGGAAGCACTCATGAGCTTGACAAGGAAATTCGAGTAGCCATCATTGCATTTGAGAGGTGCTTGAAGAGGCAAGCTGCTGCATCACCAAGTTAGTTGGAAAAAGTGTTTAGTTGGTTTGTAACTTACCATTGCTGAATTGACATGCTTACTTAAACTACTTGTAAGCTACTTACGTAAGCAGCTGAGTCACCTACTTGTTTTGAAAAAAAAAAGAGAAAAAAAATAGAAGAGAATTGGTCGCATTGTGCTTAGTTGATTAGACCATTTGCAAGTTGATTGGATTGCTTTACATGAGTTACATTGATATTTGATTTGGTTTGTATTGGTTTGAGCTTGAAAGACTATATTTGTGTTATAGCCGAATTGAAATCCTTTGTGCTTCATTGTGTTTCATTGGAGTGTAAACACTTGTGAGTGTGTGTGAGAAGAAAAGAAAGGTGAGCTCAAACACTATAGCGAGTGACCACAAGATTGCTTCAGTGACACATTGATTCCTTGCTTGCTTATTTATTGCATTTAGCTAACTCGTCATTCTCTCTTATTCTGAGCACTCTAGCTATAAGTTTCTTTCGATTGAGTCTCCATGATTACTTATCTTATTTGCTTTATTCCACCTGCTCTATATATACATTGTGTTTCTGCTAGCTTGTGAACTACATCTTAGTTGACCATTATGGGAATTGAGTTGATTTGTAATTAAATTGAGGAAGAACTCAATAGTGGTAAAAGGCAGTGAGTGTGAGCACAGTATCGGGTAAAAGGCAATAGAGTGCAAACACGAGTGGAGTGAGATATAATTGAGTGTAAACACGTGAGATTGTGAGCTTGAGAGGATTTTACATATCGTATTACTTTCTTGTTATTACTGATTTGTATGTTGAGCTTTGAAATGGCAAGTACTAGTTTAACCGTCGATGAGAAACTTGCAGCAATGGATAGAAAGTTTACAGATATGATGGAGAATATGAATACTGCATTGGAAAGGTTGTCCAAGAGTGTAGAGAGTATTCAGTTGGGCAGTGAATTCCATGGAGTGGTACCACTTCTCTAAAGAATAAGTCAGCAATGTTAGTGGCATCATCAGTTTTATGACATGCTATAAAGTGTGCCATCTTACTGAACCTATCAACCACGACAAAGATGGAATCCCTACCATGCCTAGTCCTAGGTAAACCCAATATAAAGTCCATTGATACATCTATCCACGGCTCACTAGGTACAGGCAACTGTGTATACAACCCATGAGGCATAACCTTAGATTTAGCCTTTTTACAAATCAAGCATTTATCACACAAACGCTCAATATCTCTTCGTATTTTAGGCCAATAAAAATGTTCACTCAATACCCCTAAGGTCTTAGAAATGCCAAAGTGCCCCATTAAACCTCCCCCATGCGCTTCTCTAACTAACAATTCACGCATACTACAAACAGGAATGGATAATCTATTCTCCCTAAACAGAAACCCGTCATGTTGATAGAATTTATTAAAGGTAGACTTTTCACATGTAGCATAGATGGTACTAAAGTCAGTATCATTTGCATAAAGTTCTTTAATAAATTCAAACCCAAGCATTCTTGCACTCAATGAAGTAAGTAAAGCATACCTTCGCGATAATGCATCAGCGATAATGTTTTCCTTACCTTGTTTGTAGCAAATTACGTATGGAAATGTCTCAATGAACTCCAACCACTTTGTGTGTCGTTTGTTCAACTTACCTTGGCCCTTCAAGTGCTTCAATGATTCATGATCAGTATGGATCACAAATTCTCGAGGACACAGATAATGCTGCCAAGTCTCAAGGGCTCTCACTAGCACATACAACTCCTTGTCATATGTGGGGTACCTCAAAACTGCTCCATTCAGCTTCTCACTAAAGTAAGCTAGTGGTCGCTTTTCTTGCATAAGAACAGCTCCAATGCCTATTCCGGATGCATCACACTCAATCTCAGATGTCTTTTCAAAATTGGGAAGCGCCAAAACTGGTGCACTACATAACTTCATTTTAAGATCCTGGAATGCACGCTCCTGCTCTTCTCCCCATTTGAAACCAACAGTTTTCTTCACTACTTCAGTCAGTGGTGCAGCAATACTACTGAAGTCTTTAACAAATCTGCGGTAGAAGCTTGCTAATCCATGGAAGCTTCTAACTTCTGTTAATGTCGTTGGTGTAGGCCAATCCTGAATCGCCTTCACCTTCTCTACATCAACTTCGATGCCATCTGCACTTACAACAAAACCAAGGAAAACAATCCTATCCATACAAAAAGTGCACTTACCAAAGTTAACATACAGTTTTTCCTTTCTCAACACTTCAAGAACATGCTTCAAATGTGTAACATGTTCATCTAATGTTTTACTGTAAACTAAGATGTCATCAAAATAAACTACAACAAACTTACCTATAAAAGCACGCATAACATGATTCATCAATCTCATAAATGTGATAGGTGCGTTTGTAAGACCAAATGGCATAACTAACCATTCATACAAGCCATACTTGGTCTTAAATGCAGTTTTCCACTCATCTCCCTCTCTCATGCGAATTTGATGGTATCCACTCTTTAAATCAATCTTACTAAAAACTTTGGAACCATGCAATTCATCCAACATGTCATCTAGTCTAGGAATAGGGTGACGATACTTTACCGTTATATTGTTGATCGCTCGACAATCAACGCACATACGCCACGACCCATCTTTCTTAGGAACTAGAAGAACTGGTACCGCACAGGGACTCATACTTTCTCTAACATACCCTTTCTCCATCAACTCCCTCACTTGCTTCTGAAGTTCCTTCGTCTCCTCTGGATTGCTTCGGTAGGCTGGCTAGTTGGGAATGACTGCGCCAGGTAAGAAATCTATCTGGTGCTCAATACCTCTAATGGGTGGAAGCCCACTAGGAATGTCCTCTGCCAGCACATCACTGAATTCCTGCAAAAGAGATGAAATGGACACAGGAAGCAAAGGGTCAGTGTTAGCAATACAAATACGGTGTTCCTTGTAGACCAACAAAAGCATAAGCTTGCTAGTCTTAAAAGCTTTCCTTGCTTCACCTTCACCCATGTAAAAGCTCTTTTTCACTCTCCTTTTTGTTTCCCCCTTAAGTTCACTCACACTCCCCTTAGAAACACTCACGACCTTTGCCTTATTTTCCTTACTAGGTTCGGTCACACTCCCCTTACGTGTTTTCCCCAAGGTTGTGTTTGCACTCTCAATCTCTCAATCTCTCTCAAGTTGCAACTTGACTTGATCCTCGTGGACTTGCTTTGGTGTGAGTGGGTACAAGGTAATGGGTTTTCCTTTATGTTGAAAGGAATACTTATTCTTGAACCCATCGTGAATAACTTTCCTATCAAACTGCCACGGCCTGCCCAAAAGAATATGTCCTACATGCATCGGTATCACATCACATAGGACATCATCCGTGTATGGCCCAATGGTAAAGCTCAATAACACCTACTTTGTCACATTTATCTCGCCACAATCATTTAACCACTGCAACTTATAAGGCTTGGGATGCTTCAAGCAATCTAATCTCAACCTCTCAACTAAAGCCGTACTTGCGACATTAGCACAACTGCCCCCGTCAATGATCATACTACACCCTTTACCATTCACACGGCATCTGGTATGAAATATGTTCTCCCTTTGTTGATCAATCTCATCCTCAACAATTTGTGCACTCAAAACACGCTCGACAACTAAGGACAAGTTATCCAGCGGGTATGCAACTCCCTCTTTGTCACTAGTATCCTCAATCTCAGGCTCATCATCATCAACCTCAACCTCACTGTCAGTAGAATGTACTTCACCACTCTTCTTATCAATCACTAAGGTGCGCCTATTGGGGCACTGTGAAGAATAATGTCCCATGCCCAAACACTTGAAACACTTGATGTCCTTAGTCTTTGGTGTTGTACTCTCAGGTTTCGGTCTAGCCTTGCTTGGTTCTGCAACTTCTTTACCCTTGGCACCAGGTTCAGCCCTTGGCTTGTTAAAGCCTCCATCTCGTCGATCATTAGGAACCCATTTCCCCTTCCATGTAGAAGTAGTCTGAGTACCAAATCTGGATGTAGACTTCTTCTTGAGTTGCATTTCTACTTGACAGCCATGTGAAGCATGTCCTCCAAATCAACATAATGATGCAACTCCATGTTGGCAATCTCTCTGTTCAAGCCTCCTAAAAACCGTGCCATAGTAGCCTCTGCATCCTCCACTACATTCGCCCTTATCATGGCAACCTCCATCTCAGTATAATAATCCTCTACACTCTTGGTCCCCTGATACAAATGTTGTGGTTTTTGATACAACTCTCGGTAGTAATGGCTGGGTATAAATCGTTTCCTCATGAGACCTCGAAGTTCTTCCCATGTTTGAATTGGCCTCTCATAATTCCTCATTCGGTTGGTGACAATCTGATCCCACCAAATCATAGCATAATCTGTGAATTCCATGACTGCTAGATTGATCTTCTTCTCATCTGAGTAATGATGACAATTGAAAATCAATTCTATTTTCTTCTCCCACTCTAAATATGCTTCTGGATCATTCTTGCCTCGGAAGTTTGGTATTTTGATCTTGATGCTGCTCAAATCACCATCAACATCACCATGTCTACCGTAACCCCTCCTGTCATAATCCTCACGCCTGTCATCAAATGCACCTCTACCATCAAACCGCCTATCCCTCCTATCATTCCTCTTATCAAACCTCCTATTAGGCCTCCTATCAGGCCCTGGCTGAAATCTCTCCTCCAAATCATTAAGATCATCAGAATCATCAAACTCATTTTCAGCTTCTTCTTCATCTGGTGGTACCCGTTGTGGTGCCACATTCTGAGGTGGTGGTATATGTCGAGGTGGTAGTCTGGGAACACTGCCTGTTCGATTACTCTCTACTTCCCTGGACAACTTATCAAAACAGCATTCATGTTTTCCATCATATCCATGAATTTCCTTTCTAAAGCCTCAAGTTTCTCATCCACTGTCAAACTAGTACCTGCCATCTCAAAGCTTCAACAAATAGATTAGAAGTAACAATATGTGAAAATAATTAGATTTTTTCACAATCTCACAATCTCACGTGTTTACACTCAAATATGTTTCACTCCACTCGTGTTTACACTAAATATGATGTGAATATGACTTACCCAAAGTTCACAACAATGTGTAATCTTCAAGCTATTATAAACAACAAGAACCAATAATGTATATAGGGTAAGTGGAATAATGCGAATAAGAATAGTAATCACGAAGACTCAATCAAAGAAACTTAAGCTAAAGAGCACGGAATAAGAAAAAAATGAGTTAGCGAAATGCGCAAACAAACAAGCAAGCACTCAATGTGACACTTAGCCAATCTTGTAATCACTCTCTACTGTTTTGTCTCACTTACTCTTTTTTTTTTTTTACTCTTTTCTCTTTTCACTCCTTTCTTTTGCCTCTCACACTCATAAGTGTATACAAAGCAAATGAAATACAATGCAAATATCAATATTTCAAGAGGTAGCAAGTAAAACTTGCTTGGATATACACGAAATTAGTGTAAATTTGGTGCACTCAACCTCACTTCACTTGATTCTTCAACATTAACAACACAAATCAACAAAGGTTCACTATGTATAACTCACGACAATTATCAACTTCATGCATTTCAATTTGTTTCATCATTCATTCACTCACTTTCATCACCAATGCACTCAAACACTCTTTCTTTTCACTCAAACTCACAAGATTACACTAAGATCACAGGAATGCAAATAAGAAAGTTCACGCAAATTGCCAAGATGAATGATGTCAATTCTGATTTTTGCAAAGTTGATATGAATAATACCTATGGAAACAACACTAATTGCACGTATTCAACAATAGAAGACAAGATACGTCAATAAATCTCACATAGTCAAATCTGACCTGATTCTTTTTTTTTTTTTTTCAAATCTGACCTGATTCTTTTTTTTTCAACACAAATACTTAATAACAATGTTGAACACGTCCTAGTAACATACAATTAACAATAAACACTTGATTTAAGTAAAGAAAATAAAGCTCTAATTTTGACTCAAAGATGGAAACTATAACATGAAGAAATACTCATGATCAATCACAAACACTCAAAGGCAGAATGTTATTCATGCTATTTTGATCACAAATAAACAAAAAACAGCAAGAAACAACAAGATCCAAAAAAACTAAGAATCAAGATGAACAAGTATCTTGATGACCAACAAACACAATAAAGACTAAATCAAAAAACACAAAAAGTAAGATAGAAAAATCAGACCTTGGAACCCTAAGATCTGATACCAAATGACGCGGAACTCACTTGGAGGATTAGGCCAAGCAAAACCCTCGCAACGGACAGAACCCCAAGAACCGCGAATTTGATTTTGTAGGAACAAAACCCTTCCAAGGCCACAAAGAAGACCCACAAAGAACTTGTCTTTGAGAACCCTTAAGATGATTCCTTGAAGTGTTCTGCTAGCACGGAGACGCCACTAAGGTTGCCACGCCTTAGATAAGTCGATTGCATGAGATAAGGGGAATCCCTCCCTTAAGCAATTTAGGCAATAGCCAAGACTTCAAAATGAAGATGAAATTCGAAATTTGGTGATTAGCTTCTCATTAAGATGACATGAGTTTAAATAGTACAATGAAAGAAACCCTAATGGGTGCAAAATGACCAAAATACCCTAAGTTGCTAACTAATGGCTATTAAATGGCCATGCCCTTAATAGACATTTAATAACAAACACAAAGTCAAAGAAAACAAAGACTTAATCAATAACAAACAAAGACTTAATAAATAACTTTGCAAAAAAGTCTAAAGTAAAAACACAAAATCATAAAAGTCAACAAATGTGGAAAACTTTTCCAAATTTGTCTAAAGTTGTTTCCTTGCACCAAAAGTCCTCCAAATTCGTGGCTTCCATGTATAAAGGCATAATGATGTGTCATAAAGTCCAATAAGTCTTGTCTTGGCCGAATATTTAATGTCGGGCTTGAATCGGCTTGATCCGTTAAAAATATACTCGGCTTCAAGATTGCTGGTGCGTTACTCTGGTATGACTTGGGTCAAGTGAAATAGCTTTGGACCCACTCCATTAAAGCCCTCATGTGACGCCAATATGCCCCGAAATTGTCTGTCACACTCGACCATGACATTCTGCGCTAGCCCCGCCATTGCGTCTCTGATCTTCTTAGCTCTTTGGCGTGTGATTGGACCTGTTGGCAATTGCAAAGGATCTAATGTTCCTTGAGTTGTTGGATTCATGTCAACCACCACCTCAGAATGTACCACCACCTCAGAATGTACCACCACCTCATAATGTGCCACCACGACGAGTACTACCGCAACATATACCATCAGATGAAGAAGAAGCCGAGAATGACTTTGATGATTTTGATGATTTTAATGATGTTGAGGAGAGGTTTCAGCCTAGACAAGATCAGAGGCATGGTATGGGGTTTGGTAGAGGGTGTGATAGGAGGTTTGATAGGAGACATAATAGGAAGGATAGACGATTTGATGATAGATGTGCATTTGATGATAGGAAAGGGGATTATGATCGAAGGGGTTATGGTAGACGGGGGGACTTAGATGGAGATCTAGGTAGCATTAAAATCAAGATACCAACCTTTCAGGGGAGGAATGATCTCGAGGCTTATTTGGAATGGGAGAAGAAGATTGAGCTGATATTCAATTGCCATCACTACTCAGATGTGAAGAAAATCAATCTGGCAGCTATTGAGTTTACTGATTATGCCATGATATGGTGAGATCAGCTTGTTGCTACTCGGAGAAGAAACTATGAGAGACCAGTTCAGACTTGGGAAGAACTCAGAGGTCTTATGAGGAAGAGGTTCATTCCGAGCCATTACTACCGTGAGTTGTATCAGAAGCTACAACATCTGTATCAGGGTACATAGAGTGTTTATGATTACTACACAGAGATGGAAGTTGCCATGATCAGAGCGAATGTAGTTGAGGATGCAGAGGCTACTATGGCAGGGTTTCTTGGAGGCTTAAATAGGGAGATTGCCAACATGGTGGAGTTACATCATTATGTTTATTTGGAGGACATGCTTCACATGGCTATCAAGGTAGAGAGGCAACTCAAGAAGAAGGCCACATCCAGATTTGGTACTCAGACTACTTCTACTTGGAAGGGGGAAATGGGTTCCGAATGAGAAGCGAGATGGAGGCTTTAACAAGCCTAGGGCCGAACCTAGTGGCAATGGTAAAGAGGCTGCAGAATCGAGTAAGCCTAGACCTAAACCTGAGGGTACAGCTACGAGAACTAAGGATATCAAGTGTTTCAAGTGTTTGGGCATGGGACACTATGCTTCACAATGTCCCAATAGGCACACCTTAGTGATTGAAAAGAGCGGAGATGTGTACTCTACAGATGATGAGGTTGAGGATGAGATGCCGGAGTTAGAAGATGATAGTGACCACGAGGGAGCTGCATACCCATTAGATAACTTATCCCTAGTTGTTAAGCGTGCTTTGACAGCACAAGTTGTTGAGGATGAGAGTGATCAGCAGAGGGAGAATATATTCCACACCAGATGTCGTGTGACTGGTAAGGGTTGTAGTATGATTATAGATGGAGGCAGTTGTACCAATGTGGCTAGCACGGCTGTGATTGAGATATTGGGGTTGAGTTGCTTGAAGCACCCCAAGCCTTACAAGTTGCAGTGGTTAAATGATTGTGGTGAAGTGAAGGTAACGAAGCAGGTATTATTGAGCTTTACCATTGGGCCTTACACAGATGATGTTCTATGTGATGTGATTCCGATACATGCGGGTCATATACTTTTGGGGAGGCCGTGGCAGTTTGATAAGAAGGTGATTCATGATGGGTTCAAGAATAAGTATTCATTTCAACATAAAGGGAAACCCATTACACTATACCCACTTACACCAAAGGAAGTCCATGAAGATCAGGTTAAGTTGCAACTTGAGAGGGATAAAAGAGAGGGCGAGTGCAAACACTAACTTGGGGGAAACTAGTGAGAGTGGGAAAAATAAGGCCAAGGCCGAAAGTTTACCCAAGAGAAGTGAGAGTGAAAAAAAGTTTCTACATGGGTGAGGGTAAAGTGAGGAGAGCTTTCAAGACTAGCAGTCTGATGCTATTATTAGTTTACAAGGAGCCCCATGTTTATTTTTCTAACACTGACCATTTGCTTCCTATGTCTATTTCATCTCTTTTGCAGGACTACAACGATGTACTGACTGAGGACATTCCTTGTGGGCTTCCACCCATTAGAGGCATTGAGCACCGAATAGACTTCGTACCTGGAGCAGTCATTCCCAACAGGCCATCCTATAGAAGCAATCCTGAGGAGACAAAAGAACTTCAACGGCAAGTGCGGGATTTGATGGACAAGGGGTATGTAAGGGAAAGCATGAGTCCTTGTGTAGTACCAGTGCTTCTAGTTCCTAAGAAAGATGGGACATGGTGGATGTGTGTTGATTGTCGAGCCATCAATAATATAACGGTAAAGTATCGCCATCATATTCCTAGGCTAGATGACATGTTAGATGAATTGCATGGTTCCAAGATATTTAGTAAGATTGATTTGAAAAGTGGATACCATCAAATTCGCATGAGAGAGGGAGATGAGTGGAAAACCGCATTTAAGACCAATATGGATTATATGAATGGTTAGTTATGCCATTTGGTCTTACAAACGCACCTAGCACATTTATGAGATTAATGAATCATGTTATGCGTGCATTTATAGGTAAGTTTGTTGTGGTATACTTTGATGACATCTTAGTTTACAGTACATCGATTGAGGAGCATGAATTACATTTGAGACATGTACTTGATGTTTTACGAAAAGAACAATTGTATGCTAACTATGACAAATGCACATTTTGTATGGATAGCCTTGTTTTTCTTGGCTTTGTTGTGAGTGCAGATGGCATCGAGGTAGATGTGGAGAAGGTGAAGGAAATTCAGGAATGGCCTACACCAACTACAGTGACAGAAGTCCGAAGCTTTCATGGCTTAGCGAGCTTCTATAAGAGATTTGTCAAGGACTTCAGTAGCATTGCCGCGCCATTGATCGAGGTAGTAAAGAAGACAGTTGGTTTTCAATGGGGCGAGGCGCAAGAGCGAGCATTCCAAGATCTTAAAGCGAAGTTATGTATTGCACCCATTTTGGCACTACCCAACTTCGAGAAGACATTTGAGATTGAGTGCGATGCATCAGGGTTAGGTATTGGAGCAGTTCTTATGCAAGAAAAGCGGCCAATAGCCTATTTTAGTGAGAAGCTGAACGGAGCAGCTTTGAGGTACCCCACGTACGACAAAGAGTTATACGCACTTGTGAGAGCACTTGAGACGTGGCAGCACTACTTGTAGCCTAAAGAGTTCGTGATCCACACCGACCATGAATCATTAAAACACTTGAAGGGTCAAGGTAAGCTGAATAAGCGACACGCAAAATAGATGGAATTCGTTGAGTCATTTCCATATGTTATACGCTACAAGCAATGTAAAGAAAACATCGTGGCCGATGTATTATCTTGCAGGTATGTTTTACTTACTTCAATGCATGCACGGATGTTGGGATTTGATTTGATTAAGGAACTATATGAGTGTGATTCTGATTTTGGTGAGATTATTGTTGCTTGTGCAAAGTCATCTTTTGGAAAGTTTTACATTCATGACGGTTTCTTATTTAAAGCGAACAGGTTGTGTGTTCCTGCTTGTAGTATGTGTGAGTTGCTTATGAAAGAAGCGCATGGGGGAGGTTTGATGAGGCATTTTGGGATTACTAAGACTTTAGCTATTTTACATAAGCACTTTTATTGGCCTAAAATGAAACGTGATGTTGAGCGTATTTGTGATAAGTGTCTAACATGTAATCATGCTAAATCTAAATTAATGCCACATGGGTTGTATACTCCTTTGCCTGTACCTAGTGAACCTTGGGTTGATATATCGATGGATTTTGTGTTAGGTTTGCCTAGGACAAAGAGGGGTAGAGATTCAATCTTTGTTGTAGTTGATAGGTTTAGTAAAATGGCTCATTTCATTGCATGTTATAAAACCGATGATGCTACAAACATTGCAGATTTATTTTTCAGAGACATAGTGCAACTCCATGGTATACCTAGGAGTATTATATCTGATAGAGATGAAGAGTTGGGAAGATTGTTTGCCATTTATTGAGTTTGCATATAATCGTAGCATTCATTCTTCTAAATCATTTTCACCTTTTGAGATTGTTTATGGTTTTCAACCACTAACTCAACTGGATTTATTACCATTACCTATTGATGAGCATACGGGGTTAGATGGCAAACAGAAGGCTGATTTGGTGAAGCATATCCATGAGAAGGTAAAAGAGCGCATTCAACGAAAGAACGAGCAATACGTTTCTCATGCAAACAAGGGAAGAAAGCGTGTAGTCTTTCAACCTGGTGATTGGGTTTGGGTACACATGTGTAAAGAGAGATTTCCAGAACAGCGTAAATCCAAGCTACAATCAAGAGGAGATGGACCCTTTCAAGTCTTGGAAAGGATCAATGACAATGCATATAAGCTGGATTTGCAAGGTAAGTACAACGTATCTGCTACTTTTAATATTTCTGACTTAACTTATTTTGATGCAGGTACAGATTCGAGGTCGAATCCTTTTCAACAAGGAGGGAATGACATGAGTCCAACCACACCAGAGACATTATAGGATGCAGCTAAAAACTTGGAGGAACCCATGCAGTTGCCAACAGGTCCAATCACACGCCAAAGAGCAAAGAAGATCAGAGAGGCCTTTGCGGGACTAGCTCAGAGCTATGTGACCAGTTGCAGCAACCAAGTCAAGTGCACACCAGAGACACATATGGGCATAACCAGAGAGGTCCCCAAGCTATTTCATTTGACCCAGATCAGCTCAGACTGAAGCATAGTAGAGCAGCTTCAGCACCAGAACCCTTTTGACCTGATTTCACCCATTTTGGGACTATGTTGAATTCGGCCAAATGGGGGCATTTTTTTCATTTGTGCTCGACATTTTGACTTTATTTATGATGTAATTAACATGGTTGACTATGCCATTAGGCTTAATTATGCTTAGATCTCTACTTAGCTGGAAGCACGTCAATATACTATAGCATGTAAGCACCTCAATTAGCTTAAGTGAGATTAGCTTCTAATCTTTGTTTTAAGTTTATTTAGGTGCAAAAGGACCTTAATGGTCGTGGTTGAGGTGTTTGACTTAGGGCTTTTGGTAATTTTAGCTCTAGGGTCATTTTAGTCTTTTTACTCTCTTGTAACCCTTATTATATGACTCTCTTTGTATTTTGGAGACAACCAACGTAATATACAAAATTTGAAAGAGAGAAAAGCTTGAGCTTTCCATGGCTATGGCCGAAACCTTGTTGAGGGAGGGATTCCCCTTTTCAAGTTCAAATTGACTTATCTAAGCTTGGCAACTTAGTGGCGTCTCCATTGCTAGCAAAATATAATCTGATTTCATGCTTGTGGTTATCATGGACGTGAGTTTCATGGTGGTTAGGGGCTGATCTTGGTTGGGTTTTGTTCCTACAAAATCAGTATTCAAAGTTCTTGGGGTTTTGAGAAAGATGCTTGGGGGTTTGCTTGGTTTCAAACCCTAGTGAGTTCTTGTCATTTGAAATGGACCATCCCCTCTCAGTTGTATCTTGGATTTACGCTGTTCAGGAAATCTCTCATTGCGCATGTGTACCCAAACCTAATCACCATGCTGAAATACCACACATTTTCTTCCCTTATTGGCATGAGAAGCATACTGCTCATTCTTCCATTGTATGTGCTCTCTTGCTTTCTCATGTATATGTTTCACCAAATCAGTTTTCCTTTTTTCCATCTAACCCTGCATGCTCGTCAGCAGGCAACAGTAACAAATCTAATGGAGTTAGTGGCTAAAAATCATAAACAATTTCAAATGGTGAATAAGATGTAGAAGAATGAATGCTACGATTATATGCAAATTCAATAAAAAGAGAACAATCCTCCCAAGTTTTAAGTTCATAGTGATAATAGTACGCAATAACTGAGTCAAAGTCCTATTAATCACTTCGGTATGCCCATCAGTTTGGGGTGGCAAGTAGTAGAATACAAAAGTTTAGTTCCCAACTTACCCCATATAACTTTCCAAAAGTGACTAAGAAATTTAACATTACGATCTGAAACTATACTCTGTGGAATTCCATGGCGCCGTACTACTTCTCTAAAGAATAAGTCAACATTGTTAGTGGCATTATTAGTCTTATGACATGCTATAAAGTGTGCCATCTTACTGAACCTATCAACCACTACAAAGATGGAATCCTTACCCCGCCTAGCCCTAGGTAAACCCAATATAAAGTCCATTGATACATCTACCCATGGCTCACTAGGTATAGGTAGTGGTGTGTACAACCCATGAGGCATAACCTTAGATTTTTAGCCTTTTTACAAGTTGAGCATTTATCACATAAACACTCAATATCTCTTCGCATTTTTGGTCGATAAAAATTTTCACTCAATACCCCTAAGGTCTTAGCAATGCCAAAGTGCCCCATTAAACCTACCCATTCGCTTCCCTAACTAACAACTCACACATACTACAAACATGAATGCATAATCTATTCTCCCTAAACAGAGACCCATCATGTCGGTAGAATTTACTAAAGATAGACTTTTCATATGCAACATAGATAGTACTAAAGTCAGTATCACTTGCATAAAGTTCTTTAATAAATTCAAACCCAAGCATCCTTGCGCTCAATGAAGTAAGTAAAGCATACCTTCGCGATAGTGCATCGGCGACAATATTTTCCTTACCTTGTTTGTAGCGGATTACATATGGAAATGTCTCAACAAACTCTAACCATCGTGCATGTCATTTGTTCAGCTTTCCTTGGCCCTTCAAATGTTTCAATGATTCATGATCTGTATGGATCATAAACTCACGGGGTCACAGATAATGCTGCCAAGTCTTAAGGGCTCTCACTAGCGCATACAACTCCTTATCATATGTGGGGTACCTCAAAACTACTTCATTCAGCTTCTCACTAAAGTAAACTATTGGTCATTTTTCTTGAATAAGAACTGCTCCAATGCTTATCCCGGATGCGTCACACTCAATTTCAAATGTCTTTTCAAAGTTGGGTAGCGCCAAAACTGGTGCACTGCACAACTTCATTTTAAGATGCTGGAATGTACGTTCCTACTCTTCTCCCTATTTGAAGCCAACAGTTTTATTCACTACTTCAGTCAGTGGTGCTGTAATACAGTTGAATTCTCTAACAAACCTACGGTAGAAGCTTGCTAATCCATGAAAGCTTCTGACTTCAGTCACAATTGTCGGTGTAGGCCAATCCTGAATTGCCTTTACCTTCTCTACATCAACTTCGATGCCATCTACACTTACAACAAAACCAAGGAAAACAATCCGATCCATACAAAAAGTGCACTCATAAAAGTTAGCATACATGTTTTCCTGCCTCAACACTTCAAGAACATGCTTCAAATGTCTAACATATTCATCTAATGTTTTACAGTAAACTAAGATGTTATCAAAATAAACTACAACAAACTTACCAATAAATGCACACATAACATAGTTCATCAATCTCATAAATGTGCTAGGTGCGTTTGTAAGACCAAATGGCATAACTAACTATTCATACAAGCCATACTTGGTCTTAAATGGAGTTTTCCACTCATCTCAATCTCTCATGCGAATTTGATGGTATCCACTCTTTAAATCAATCTTACTAAAAACTTTGGAACTATGTAATTCATCCAACATGTCATCTAGTCTAGAAATAGGGTGACGATACTTTACTATTATATTATTGATCGCTTGACAATCAACGCACATATACCACGACCCATCTTTCTTAGGAACTAAAAGAACTGGTATCGCACATGGACTCATACTTTCTCTGACATACCATTTCTCCATCAACTCCCTCAATTGCCTCTGAAGTTCCTTTGTTTCCTTGGGATTGCTTCGGTAGGCTGGTCTATTGGGAATAACTGTGCCGGATGTGAAATCTATCTAGTGCTCAATACCTCTAATGGGTGGAATCCCACTAGGAATGTCTTCTATCAGCACATCATTGAATTCCTACAAAAGAGATGAAATGGACACAGGAAGCAAAGGGTCAATGTTAGCAAAACAACCACAACGATCCTTGTAGACTAGAAAAATCATAAGCTTGCTAGCCTTAAAAGCTCTCATCGCTTTACCATCACCCATGTAGAAGCTCTTTTTCACTCGCCCTTTTGTTCCCCCATTAAGTTCACTCACACTCCCATTGGGAACACTCAGGCCTTTAGCCTTAATTTCCTTACTGGGTTCGATCACACTCCCTTTCACGTATTTTCTCCAAGGATGTGTTTACACTCTCGTTCTCTCTATCCCTCTCAAGTTGCAACTTGACTTGAACCTCATGGACTTGCTTCGGTGTAAGTGGGTATAAGGTAATAGGTTTTCCCTTATGTTGAAAGGAATACTTATTCTTGAACCCATTGTGTATGACCTTCCTATCAAACTGCCATGGCCTACCCAAAAGAGTATGTCCCGCATGCATCGGTATCACATCATATAGGACATCATCCGTGTATGGCCCAATGGTAAAGCTCAATAATACCTGCTTAGTCACCTTTATTTCCCCATAATCATTTAACTACTGCAACTTGTAAGGCTTGGGATGCTTCAAGCAATCTAATCTCAACTCTCAACTAAATTCGTACTTGCAACATTAGCACAACTGCCCCCGTCAATGATCATACTACACCCCTTTCCATTCACACGTCATCTAGTGTGAAATATGTTATCCCTCTGTTGATCACTCTCATCCTCAAAAATTTGTGCACTCAAAACACGATTGACAACTAAGGATAAGTTATCCAGCGGGTATGCAGCTCCCTCTCTGTCACTAGTATCCTCAATCTCAGGCTCATCATCATCAACCTCAAGCTCATTGTCGGTAGAATGTACCTCACAACACTTCTTATCAATCACCAAGGTGCGCCTGTTGGGGCACTGTAAAGCATAGTGTCCCATGCCCAAACACTTAAAGAAACACTTCATGTCCTTAGTCTTTGGTGTTGTACTCTCAGGTTTCAGTATAGCCTTGCTTGGCTCTGCAACTTCTTTACCCTTAGCACTAAGTTCGGCACTTGGCTTGTTAAAGCCTCCATCCTTTTTTTTTTTTGGATAAGGTAAGAATTATAACCAAAAGAAAAACTATACAAGAGCAAAGGGCATCCCCTAGGATCTAGAGAGGACATGCCCTCCTAGAAAAAGCCAAACGGCTACAGAGATCAACTAAAGATGTCATCGGGCAAGTGCCACGAAAGGTGAAGCCATTTATTGTCATAAGATGGATTCACCTTACGTAAAGAACTAACACGATTCCGAACATCAAAAACAATATCATATAGAAGAACAGAAACTGGCCTAAGAGGCATATCATGAGTGCGAGCATTCCTCTCCCTCCATATATGGTAAACTGACGCTGCAAAGGACAGACGAACCAGAAGATGATATAAAGAGGCACCGGAGAACTGACAAAGCCACTCAACAGTTTGGCGCCAATCTCGACAGCTCCAATCTAATCCACACATGGCTAGCACATACGACCAAACCCTCGATGAAAAGAGGCACTGAAATAAAAGATTATCGATGTCCTCACTCGAACAACCACAAAGGATACACCGCGAGCATGAGGATATACTAAATTTCATTAGACTGTCCTGAGTACAAAGGCCTCCCTGAATAGACATCCAAAGAAGAAAAGAATGGCGGGGAATAGATTTCTGGAACCAGACAACTCGGGACCAAGGCATCTCGGGTCTCCTTGACCTCAAAGCATTCCAGGCACTATCCACAGAAAATCTCCCATGTCTATCATCCTCCCAAACCAGCACATCCTCCCTCAAACTAGAAGGAGACGGAAGGTGGGTCTGAGCCAAATCAACAAGAGCAGCAGATCTAGAAGGGGGCCAATGCCAAGTAGAATCAGAGATAATGGAAGCAACTGTCGCCATCCTATCCAAGCCAGAATCATAAATCACTCTCTCGCCCAACGAGTCCTCAATCGGGCCTACAGGATGCCAATTATCAAACCACAATAAAGTCGACTCACCATTCCCAATACTCACTCTCATCCGCCGACGGGACCAAGAACGAAGCTCCAAAATCTTACGCCAACTCCAAGAGCAATCAGAAGGACGTGGGATCTCCCAAAAACTTCTCCCCCTCAGTAAATAAGAGTAAACCCAAGTAGACCAAGAAGAAACCTGGCCAGAACAGAGAAACCAAATATGCTTGACAATAGCCGCTCTATTCCAAGCTTCCAGACTCTTTATAATACCCGCCCCCCTCCTTAAGAGGTAAACAAATTTTGCTCCAAGCTACTCTAGCCCCAGTAGGGATAAGCGCACTACCCTTCCAAAGGAAGAACGTAGGATAGTCTCCACCTTCCTAATCACTGACTTAGGAAGATAAATAAAGAAGACCAATAAACTTGAATGGAGAACAAAACAGACTTTATAAGCTGGAGCCGACCTGCATAAGAGAGAAACTTACAACTCCAACTTTAGCAGCACGCATAACAATACGATCCACAAGAGAAGCACAGTCAGAGGCCCTAAGTTTAGTAGAGATCAAAGGAACCCCCAAATACCTCACAAGAAGAGTCCCCACCTGGAATCTTAACACATCACGCAGTTGGTCTTGCATAGAAAGAGAGATGCCAGAAGAGAAGAGATGACTCTTAGCTGGATTCGGAATTAAACCTGATAAACCACTGAACTGCCCAATACAATCCTTGATCCAAGAAACAGAGGATGCATCTGCTTTACAAAAAATCATAAGGTCATCTGCAAAACAGAGATGAGTAAGATGGTCCTTTGAACACCGCCAGTGGAACTGGAAACCCGGATCAGTAGCCATATTACGAAGAAGGCTCCATCCCGTCGATCATTAGGAAACATTTCCCCTTCCATGCAGATGTCGTCTTTTTTTATAAGGTAAGTATATATTATTAACAAAAGGAAACAAAAGCATAGGGGCATTCTTTTTTTTTTGGATAAGGTAAGTATTATAACCAAAAGAAAACTATACAAGAGTAAAGGGGCATCCCCCAGGATCTAGAGAGGACATGCCCTCATAGAAGAAAGCCAAACGGCTACAAGAGATCAACTAAAGATGTCATCGGGCAAGTGCCACGAAAGGTGAAGCCATTTATTGTCATAAGATGGAGTCACCTTACGTAAGAACTAACACGATTCCGAACATCAAAAACAATATCATATAGAAGAATAGAAACTGGCCTAAGAGGCATATCATGAGTGCGAGCATTCCTCTCCCTCCATATATGGTAAACTGACGCCGCAAAGGACAGACGAACCAGAAGATGATATAAAGAGGCACCAGAGAACTGACAAAGCCACTCAACAGTTTGGCGCCAATCTCGACAGCTCCAATCTAAACCACACATGGCTAACACAGACGACCAAACCCTCGATGAAAAGAGGCACTGAATAAAAGATGATCGATGTCCTCACTCGAACAACCACAAAGGATACACCGCGAGCATGAGGATATACCAATTTCATTAGACTGTCCTGAGTACAAAGGCCTCCCTGAATAGACATCCAAAGAAGAAAAGAATGGCGGGGAATAGATTTCCGGAACCAGACAACTCGGGACCAAGGCATCTCGGGTCTCCTCGACCTCAAAGCATTCCAGGCACAATCCACAGAAAATCCCCTGTCTATCATCTTCCCAAACCAGCACATCCTCCCTCAAACTAGAAGGAGACGGAAGGTGAGTCTGAGCCAAATCAACAAGAGCAGCAGATCTAGAAGGGGGCCAATGCCAAGCAGAATCAGAGATAATGGAAGCAACTGTCGCCATCCTATCCAAGCCAGAATCATAAATCACTCTCTCGCCCAATGAGTCCTCAATCGGGCCTCCTAGAATTAAATCCAAAAGGCTACAAACAAAATAATACCATCAGAAAATGTCATTTGGCAGACGCCATGAGAGGTGAAGCCATTTATTATCATAAGATTGTTTCACCCTTCGCAGTAAACTTGCACGAGACTAGACAGTAAACACAATATCAGTTGCATCTCTACCTTGATAGCCATGTGAAGCATATCCTCTAAATCAACATAATGATGTAACTCCACCATGTTGGCAATCTCTCTGTTCAAGCCCCCTAGAAACCGTGCCATAGTAGCCTCTGCATCCTCCACTACATTCGCTCTGATCATGGAAACCTTCATCTTTGTATAGTAATCCTCTACATTATTTGACGCGGAACTCACTTGGATGTTTAAGGCCAAGCAAACCTCCATCTTTGAACCCTAAGCACCGCGAATTCGATTTTGTAGGAACAAAACCTTTCCAAGGCCACAAAGAATACCCACAAAGAACTTGTCTTTGAGAACCCTTAAGATGATTCCTTGCAGTGTTCAGCTAGCACGGAGACGCCACCAAGGTTGTCACGCCTTAGATAAGTCAAAACTGAAACAAAGGGGAATCCATCCCTTAAGCTTGAAATTCGGCCATAGCCATTTTTCTTTGAAGAAATTCGAAATTTTCAAGTTGTTATTTAAGAAGACAAAGTTTACAATATATAGGATAAGGCAAATTGACTAAAATGCCCTTCAAAAGGTAAAAAGACCAAAAGGTCCTAAAACTACCCAATGGCTACATAAAGCGAAAGCCCTAAGTAGTCATTTACTAAATATTACAAATATCCCCAACAAGATCTTTATATAAGTGGCAAAAAGATCTAAAAGAAAAAGTCAACAAAAGGGGCATTTTTTCTAAAGAATGCCTAATAGGTCCTTTAACTAACTAACTTAGTTCTAATCCAATTTGACCCAAATGATCTAGCTAACTAAGTTATAAATAGCCTAACTAGAGTCAACATGTCAAGCAAAAGGTCAAAATACAAGCTCATTTGCTCGAATTACATATAAGGCATAAAATGGCCAAATTCTTCAAAATGCTCCTATCTTCAAAATCGGCTATTGCGCGTCTTCTAGAATGACTTGGGCCATGTGAAATAGCTTTGGACCCACTCTATTGAAGCCCTCATATGACGCCAATATGCCCTGGGGTTGTCTGTCACACTCAGTCATTGCACTATGTGCTAGTCCCGCCATTGCGTCTCTGATCTTCTTAGCGTTCTGGCGTGTGATTGGCCCTGTTAGAACTAGCAAAGGCTCTTCCATGTTACTGGCCGTGACATCTAATGTTCCTTGAGTGGCTGGATTCGTGTCACTCTTGGCCCTCTGATACAGATGCTGCAATTTTTGATATAGCTCTCGGTAGTAATGGCTGGGTATAAACCGTTTTCTCATGAGACCTCGAAGTTCTTCTGATGTCTGAATTAGCCTCTCATGATTCCTCCTTCGGTTGGTGACAATCTGATCCAACCAAATCATAGCATAATCAGTGAATTCCATGGCTGCCAAATTGATCTTCTTCTCTTCACTGTAATGATGACAATTGAAAATCAACTCGATCTTCTTCTCCCACTCCAAATACGCTGGATCATTCTTGCCCTGAAATCTTGGTATTTTGATATTGATGCTGCACAAATCACCATCAATATCACCATAACTACCATAACCTCTCCTATCATAACCCTCACATCTGTCATCAAATGCACCTCTACCATCAAACTGTCTATCATTCCTCCTATCAAACCTCCTATTATGCCTCCTATTAGGCCCTCGCTGAAATCTCTCCTCATCATTAAGATCATCAAAATCATCAAACTCATTTTCAACTTCTTCTTCATTTGGTGGTACACGTTGTGGTGCCACATTCTGAGGTGGTGGTATATGCTGAGGTGGTGGTGCTCTGGGAATACTGCCTGTTTGATTACTCTCTACTTCCTTAGATAATTTATCGAAAGCAGTATTCATGATTTCCATCATATCGACAAACTTCTTTTCTAAAGCCTCAAGTTTCTCATCCATTATCAAACTAGTACCTGCCATTTCAAAGCTTCAAAAAATATATTAGAAGAAACAAATATGTTAACAAAATTATATAACCTCACAATCTCACACGCTCACGTGTTTACACTTAAATATGTATCACTCCACTCCACTCGTGTTTGCACTCAATATAGTATGAATATGACTTACCAAAAAGCTCACAACAATGTGTAATCTTCAAGCTAGCATAAAAAATAAGAAACCAATAAAATCACAAACTAGAACAACAAACAAACAAGCATGCAAACAACTACAGACGTATGCAAATTCGGACAAAATTTGGTGCCTTAATAGAAATTTTGTTGAATTACCCTTCATGAACACCCTAATGATAAAATAAAACCAATGAAATTCAACAAAAATTTTGAACTTTTTTACTCGTTTTTTTTTTGCTCTTCAGATCACTTGAGCACTCAAAAAATTTCTAAGTGTTGATCGGTTTGGATTCCGATATGGGACCTGTATGGTCGCTTGCCGGTTCCAGTAACTATGTTTTTCTCATAGGTTCACTGATATGGATACCGGTATGGGACCGGTATGAATGCTTACCGATTCCAATAGCTATGTAATCTCCAAGTAGATCGGTATGGAGACCGATATATAGACCGGTATGAATGCTTACCGGTTCCAATAGCTATATAATGCCCAATTAGACCGGTATGAAGGCCGGTATGGGACTGGTGTGCTGGTCACCGACAGATCAGAAATGCAAAAACACTTAAGAAATACAAAAACCAACAAAAACTAAGAATCAAGATGAATAAGTATCTTGATGACCAACAAACAGAATAAAGACTAAATGAAAAACACAAAGTAAAGATAGAAAAATCAGACCTTGGAAAAACCAACAGTAAATACAATATCACTGAGTAGAGCACTAACAGGGCGATGAGGCACATCATGAGTGCGGGCATTCCTCTCCCTCCAGATGTAGTAAACCGTCGGTGAACTGATACATCCACTCAACAGTCTGTAGCCAAACTGGAGAACTCCAATCTAACCCACACATGGCCAACACAGTCGTCCAAACCCGCGAAGAGAAATAGCATTGGGAGAAAAGGTGATCAATATCCTCACCTGAACAACCACAAAGGATGCATCGCGAGCAAGTAGAGATATCGAAACTCATCAGACGATCCTGGGTATAAAGGCCACCCTGAATAGTCAACCAAAGTAGAAAAGAATGGCACATAATAGCTTTACGAAACCAACATCCTAATACCAATGCATCAAGGTGCCCCCCGTCCTCATAGCATTCCAAGCACTATTCACTGAAAACATCCCTCTATTGTCATCCTCCCAAGCCAACTCATCCTCATTCATACTAGAAGGATCCAACTGAAGGGACCAAGCCAACTCAACAAGGGTAGCAGACCTAGCTGGGGGCCAACTCCAAGATGAGTTGGAGATAATAGTAGCTATTGTAGCTATCATATCCAAGCCATAGTCATAAATAACTCTATCACCCAAAGTATCCATAATCGGACCCAACGGATGCCAGTTATCAAACCACAACAACGTCTTCTCACAATTCCCAATCCTAAACCTCATTCTTCGACGAGCCCAAGAACAAAGCTCCAAAATCTTCTGCCAACTCCAAGAACAATCTCCAGGACACGACACCTCCTAAAAGCTACGCCCACGAAGCAGGTAAGACTGAACCAAATTTTTTTTTTTTGGATAAAGTAAGTATTATAACCAAAAGAAAACTATACAAAGAGCAAAGGGGTATACCCCAGGCAACTAGAGAGGACAAGCCCTCCTAGAAGAAAAGCCGAAAGGCTACAAGCAAAAGATCAACAGAAGATGTCACCGGGCAAGTGCCAGGAAAGGTGAAGCCATTTATTGTCATAAGATGGTTTCACCTTACGTAAAAAGCTAGCACGATTCCGAACATCAAAAACAATATCATAAAGAAGAGCAGAAACAGGCCGAAAAGGCATATCATAAGTGCGAGCATTCCTCTCCCTCCAAATATGGTAGACTGCCCCTACAAAAGACAGACGAACCAGAAGGTGACGATAAGAGGCATCGGTGAACTGACATAACCACTCAACAGAGTGACGCCAATCCCGGCGTCTCCAATCTAACCCACACATAGCTAGCACAGACGACCAGACCCTCGAAGAGAAGAGGCACTGGAAGAAAATATGATCAATGTCCTCACTTGAACAACCACAGAGAATACAACGCGAGCAAGCAGAGATACCAAACCTCATCAAACTATCCTGGGTACAAAGGCCTCCTTGAATAGACATCCAAAGTAAAAAGGAATGGCGGGGAATAGCCTTCCGGAACCAAACAACTCGAGACCAATGCAGCAAGGTTCCCCTAGTCCGCATGGCATTCCAGGCACTATCCACAGAAAATCTCCCACTCATATCATCCTCACAAACCAGCACATCCTCCCTCAAACTAGAAGGAGACGGAAGATGGGACTGAGCCAAATCAACAAGGGCAGCAGACCTAGACGGGGGCCAACGCCAAGCAGAATCAGAGATAATGGAAGCAAATGTGGCCATCCTATCCAAGTCAGAGTCATAAATCACTCTCTCACCCAATGTGTCCACAATAGGGCCCAGAGGATGCCAATAATCAAACCACAATAAAGTATTCTCACCATTCCCAATCCTAACTCTCATCCACCACCGGGACCAAGAACGAAGCTCCAAGATCTTACGCCAACTCCAAGAGCAATCTGTAGGACAATGGACCTCCCAAAAACTTCTCCCCCTCAACAAATAAGAGTGAACCCAATTCGACCAAGATGAAACCTGGCCAGAACAAAGAAACCAAATGTGCTTAACAATAGCCGCTCTATTCCAAGTATCCAAACTCTTAATCCCCAGCCCCCCTTATTTAGAGGTAAAAAAACTCTACTCCAAGCCACTCTCGCCCCAGAAGAGGTGAGCGCACTACCCTTCCAAAGGAAAGAACACAGAATCGTCTCCACATTCCTAATAACAGACTTAGGAAGAATAAATAAGGAAGACCAATAAACTTGAATGGAGAACAAAACAGACTTAATAAGCTGAAGCCGACCCGCATAAGAGAGAAACTTACTACTCCAACTCTTAGCACGCATAACAATACGATCCACAAGAGAAGCATAATCTGAGGCCCAGAGTTTAGTAGAGATCAAAGGGGCATACCCCATATAACTAGAGAGGACAGGCCCTCCTATCAGAAAACCCGTAAGGCTACAAGCAGAACAAGACCATCGGAAGATGTCATCGGACAGGAGCTAGGAGAGGTGATACCATTTATTATCATAAGATGGTTCCGCCCTCCATAATAAACTAGCATGAATCTGAAAAGTTAACACAATATCACTGAGAAGAGCATTGACAGGGCGAGGAGGCACATCATGAGTGCCGGCATTCCTCCCCCTCCAGATGTAGTAAACTAACGCAACAAAAAAAAGCCAAACAAGAAGATGACATAAAGAGTCGTCGGTGAACTGATACATCCACTCAACAGTCTTGCAGCCAACCTCGAGAACTCCAATCCAACCAACACATAGCCAATATAGTCATCTAAACCTGTGTAGAGAAAAAGCATTGGAAGAAAAGGTGACCAATATCCTCACCTGAACAACCATAGAGGACACATCACGAGCAAGCAGAGATACCGAAACTCATCAGTCGATCCTGGGTACAAAGGCCAACCTTGATGAGCTGAAACCGCCCCATATACGAAAGAAACCTACTACTCCAACACTTGGCACACCCGACAATACGCTCAATAAAAGATGCACAGTCTGAAGCCCAAAGCTTAGTAGAAATCAAGAGAACTCCCAAATTCCGCACTGGAAGAACACCCTCTTGGAAACCCAAAACATGATGCAGCCGATCCTTAAGAGTAGGAAAAATATCGGAGGAGAAAAGATGACTCTTAGCTGGATTCAGGACCAAGCCTGATAAACCCGTAAACTACCGAAGACAATCTTTGATCAAAGAGACCGAGGAGGCATCTGCCTTACAAAAAATCATTAGGTCATATGCAAAACAGAGATGTGTGAGACGGTCATTTGAACAACGCCAATGAAACTTGAAACCCCGATCATGAGCCATATTATAAAGTAAGCCCATGAGAACTTCCATAGCCAAAACAAAAAGATAAGGAGACATATGATCACCTTGTCGCAAACCACGGCCTCCAGAGAAAAAACCATTCAGCTCCCCATTAATAGACATAGAGAACATAGTAGAAGTCATACACTCCCAAATCCAGCCCACCATCCTATCAGGAAATCTAATAGTCTGCAAAACCTCAACCATAAAATCCCAATGAACAATATCATAAGCTTTCATCAAATCAATCTTAAGAGCACATCTCGGGTCCCTCCACTCAGATGATAATTCCTTACCAGTTCTTAGCACAATGAAATGTTGTCGCTAATACACCGCCCCGCTTTCTGCTGCCCACTTTCTTCCCCCTCAGATTTCATATCATTCTCCTATGGTGGTTAAGCTGGCAGAGCTCCCTAAGAGGAAAATCCCCTTCAAATTCTTTGATTTTTGGGCTGATCATCCTGATTTTCTCTCTGTTGTGTTTAGGGCTTGGGACATTGATGTTCTTGGTACTCCGATGTTCCATTTGTGTTGTAAGCTGAAGAGTGTTAAGTTGGCCTTGAAGAAGTTTAATGTTGAGTATTTCTCTAATATTCTGAGTATGGTTCTAGAGGTCAGAAGGGAGTTGGATAGAGTACAGTATGCTTTATAGAATTGCCTCGGTGACTCTGCTCTATTAGCTGAAGAAGCTAGTCTATCGTTACGGTATGGTGATTTGAGTCGGGCAGAGGAAGGCTTCAATAGACAGAAATCTCGTGTTCAATGGCTCAACCTTGGGGATCAGAACACTAAATTCTTCTTTACTGCTATGAAGAGTTTCACTGTCGTAGCAAGATTACATCTGTTACTAAGGAGGATGGGTCCCGTGTGGAGGATGATGTATTGGTTAGAGAGGAGATAATATCTTTTTTTGAGACCCTTTTGGGGCCCCAGCATTGTTAGTAGGATATTGATATGGATGTTCTTCGATCTGCCATTCACCAGGCATGTGACTGATGAGCAGCGGGAATCTCTTGCCCGAGAGGTTTCAGATGAGGAGATTAAGTCTGTCTTGTTTTCTCTGAAGGATAATAAAGCTCCAGGCCCAGATGGGTTTAATTTGGGATTCTTTAAGAAGTCTTTGAGTATTGTGGGGGATGATGTCCTTTGTGCTATTCACTCATTCTTTTCCTTTGGGCGTCTCTTGAGGCAGGTTAATGCTAATTCTATTGCTCTGATCCCTAAGATCCCCAACCCTTCCCAGGTTAAGGACTTTCGGCCTATTTCTTGTTGCAACACTATTTACAAGTGTATTACTAAGCTTATTGCGAATAGGATCAAGATTGTCATTCCCTCAGTGATTAGTTATAATCAACCTGCTTTTGTTGCGGGTCGGCGTATGAGCGAGAACATTCTTTTGTGCCAGAAGTTGGTTCGGAATTATCATCGGACTGGTGGTTCCCCGAGATGTTCTCTTAAGATTGACTTGATGAAAGCTTATGACACTGTTCGTTGGGACTTTTTGGTTGAGGTTTTGCGGACTGTTGGTTTTCCAGAGATGATGGTAGGTTGGATTCAGGAATGTATGACTTCTACTAGATTCTCTGTGTCTATTAATGGGGAGTTGCATGGTTTTTTCTCTGGGGGTCGCAGGTTGCGACAGGGTGATCCTATGTCTCTGTATCTCTTTATTTTAGCTATGGAAGTTCTATCGGACTTACTTCATAATATGGCTTTTGATCGGGGTTTCAAGTTCCATTGGCATTATTCTAAGGACCGTCTCACACATCTTTGTTTTGCGGATGACCTTATGATTTTTTGTAAGGCGGATGCCTCCTCGGTCTCTTTGATCAATGATTGTCTTTGGCAGTTCAGTGGTTTATCTGGTTTAGTCCCGAATCCAGCTAAGAGTCATTTCTTCTCCTCTGGTATCTCTCATACCCTTCAAGGCCAGTTGCTTCATGTTCTGGGTTTTCAAGAGGGATTCTTCTAGTGCAGTATCTGGGAGTTCCTTTGATTTCTACTAAACTCCATGCCTCAGATTGTGCTTCTCTTGTTGATCGTATTGTTATGTGTGCTAAGAGTTGGAGTAGTAAGTTTCTCTCATATGCGGGGCGACTTCAGCTCATTAAGTCTGTTTTGTTCTCCATTCAAGTTTATTGGTCTTCTTTATTTATTCTTCCTAAGTCTATTATTAGGAAGGTGGAGACGACTCTCTGATCTTTCCTTTGGAAGGGTAGTGAGCTCACCTCTTCAGGGACTAGAGTGGCTTGGAGCATAGTTTGTTTACCTCTTAAGGAGGGGGGCTGGGGATTAAGAGATTGGATACTTAGAATAGAGCGAAACTTGTTAAACACATTTGGTTTCTTTGTTCTGGCCAGGTTTCCTCTTGGTCGAAATGGGTCCAGTCTTACGTGTTGAGGGGGAGAAGTTTTTGGGAGGTGCCTTGTCCTACAGATTGCTCTTGGAGTTGGCGTAAGATTTTGGAGCTTCGTTCTTGGTCACGTCGGAGGATGAGAGTTAGTATTGGGAATGGTGAGAAGACTTTATTGTGGTTTGATTACTGGCACCCTCTTGGACCGATTGTGGATACAGTGGGTGAGAGAGTGATTTATGATGGCTACAGTTGCTTCCATTATTTCTGATTCTTCTTGGCATTGCTCCCCTTCTAGATCTGTTGCCCATGTTGATTTGGCTCGGTCCCCTCTTCCAGATCCTTCTAGTATGAGGGAGGATGAGCTGGTTTGGGAGGATGATAGTAGAGGGAGATTTTCTGTGGATAGTTCTTGGAATGCTATGCGGACAATAGGTCCCTTGATGCGTTGGTCTCGAGTTGTTTGGTTTCGTAAGGCCATCCCCTGCCATTCCTTTTTGCTTTGGATGTCTATTCAGGGAGGCCTGTGTACCCAGGATAGTTTGATGACGTTTGGTATCTCTGCATGCTCACATTGTATTCTCTGTGGTTCTTCAGGTGAGGATATTGATCATCTTTTCTTCCAGCGCTACTTCTCTTCGAGGGTCTGGTCGAATGTGCTGGCTATATGTGGGTTAGATTGGAGTTACCATGATTGGTTACAGACCGTTGAGTGGATGTATCAGTGTACTGACGGCTCTTTGCGTCATCTTCTTATTCGGCTATAGTTTGCTACGTCAGTTTACCATATATGGAGGGAGAGGAATGCCCGCACCCATGATGGGCCTCTTCGCCATGTTTCTGTTCTTCTTAGCGATATTGCTTTTGATGTTCGGAATCGTGCTAGCTTATTACGGAAGGTGAAACCATCTGATGATAATAAATGGCTTCACCTCTCCTGGAACCTGGCCGATGACATCTTCTTTTGATCTTATTTTGTTTGTAGCCTTTCGATTTTCTCCTAGGACAGCATGTCCTCTCTAGTTGCCTGGGGTATGCCCCTTTGCTCTTGTATAGTTTTCTTTTGGTTAATATACTTACTTTATCAAAAAAAAAAAAATTAATCTGATTCACAATAAGCGTAGCAATACACTTGTAAATAGTGTTACAACAAGAAATAGGTCGAAAGTCCTTAACCTGGGAAGGGTTGGGGATCTTTGGGATCAGAGCAATAGACGTCGTATTAACCTGCTTCAAGAGTCGCCCCGAAAAAAAGAATGAATGAGGTTTGTGGTACTCCGATGTTTTACTTGTGTCGTAAGTTTAAAAATGTGAAGTTGGCCCTGAAGAAGTTTAATGTTGAACACTTTTCCAATCTTTCAGGTAGGGCTTTGGAGGTTAGGTGGGAGTTGGAGAGGGTGTAGGAAGTCTTACAAGATAACCCTAGTGACACTGCTCTGTTAGCAGAAGAGGCGAGATTATCGTTATGGTATGGTGACCTCAGTCGGGCTGAGGAGGGTTTGGTTATACAGAAATCTCATGTTCAATGGCTCAACCTTGGGGATCAGAATATAAAGTTATTTTTCCATGCTTTGAAACATCATCATTGTCGTAGCAAGATTACTTCAGTTTCTAAGGAGGATGGGACTCGTTTGGAGGATGATGCTTTGGTGAGGGAGGAGATTGTGTCTTTTTATAAGACTCTTTTGGGGCCTCAAACTTGTCTGCAGGACTTTGATAAGGATATTCTTCATTCCGATATTACTAAGTATGTATCTGTTGAGCAGAGGGAGATTCTGGCTATGGAGGTTTCTTTTGAGGAGATTAAGTCTGTTTTGTTTTCTTTGAAGGATAATAAGGCTCCTGGCCCGGACGAGTTTAATTCGGGTTTCTTTAAGAAGGCTTGGAGAATTGTGGGTGATGATGTCCTTTGTGCTATTCATTCTTTCTTTTGTTCGGGGAGACTCCTGAAGCAAGTTAATGCAATGGCTATTGCTCTGATCCCGAAGATTCCTAACCCCTCTCAAGTTAAAGACTTTCGACCCATTTCTCGTTGTAATACTATTTACAAGTGTATTGCCAAGCTTATTGTGAATCGCATTAAGATTGTTCTCCTTTCAATGGTCAGTACTAATCAATATGCTTTTGTTGTGGGGCGGCATATTAGCGACAAATTCACGGTCGTATGCAATTTCAGATGAAATTTTGGTGCCTCAATATAAATTTTAATGGATTACCATCCACGGATACCCCAATGATAATATGAAACCAACCAGATTCAATCAAATTTTCGGACACTTAATTCAAACAAAGAACACAAAGGGCCAAATTTGACCTAATTACGAACTGATATGACGAAGGCAAAGAAAACACAGAACTGGAATTAACACAATGACGAAATGCTATGAGGAAGGAAAAAGAAAATCCAGATTTGACAGAAAAATTTCAGAACATAATGTTAACCAAGAAACAACAAAATGAAAAAAAAGATCCAATAATAACTGAAACAAGAACAATAAAGAAACAATGATTAAAACAAGAAACTCACTTGGGACGAAACTAAGTAAACCCCAAGTATTTTTTTTTTGGATAAGGAATCACAAGTATTCTTTCTTAAACCTCAAGAACCTTAATCAATGATTTTGTAGGAACAAAACCCATCCGAGATCAGCCCTAAACCACCATGAAACCTCACACATGATAACCTAAGAACATGAAATCATCGTGTTTTGCTAGCAAATGAGACACCACTAAGTTTGCTAAACTTAGATAAGTCGATTTGAACTGGACGATGGGGTTTGGGGATTAAGAGTTTGGAAAATTTGAATAGAGCGGCAATTGTTAAGCATTTATGGTTTCTTTGCTATGTCAAGTCTCCTCTTGGTCGAATTGGGTTCAGTCTTACCTGCTTCGTGGGCATAGCTTTTGGGAGGTGTCGTGTCCTGGATATTGTTCTTGGAGCTGGCGGAAGATTTTGGAGCTTCGTTCTTGGGTTCGTCGGAGGATGAGGTTTAGGATTGGGAATGGTTAGAAGACGTTGTTGTGGTTTGATAACTGGCACCCACTGGGTCCCATTATGGATACTTTAGGTGAGGGATTTATTTATGACTCTGGCTTGGATAGGATAGCTACAGTAGCTACTATTATCTTCGACTCTTCTTGGCATTGGCCCCCAGCTAGGTCTGCTACCCTTGTTGAGTTGGCCCGGTCCTTTCAACCGAATCCTTCTAGTATGAGGGAGGATGAGTTGGTTTGGGAGGATGACAGTAGATGGATGTTTTCAGTGAATAGTGCTTGGAATGCTATGAGGATGAGGGGCACTTTGATGCGTTGGTATCAGGTTGTTTGGTTTCATAAGGCTATTCCGCGCCATTCTTTTCTACTTTGGTTGACTATTCAGGGTGGCCTTTGTACCCAAGATCGACTGATGAGTTTCGGTATCTTTCTTTGCTTACGATACGTCCTTTGTGGTTGTTCAGGTGAGGATATTGATCACATTTTCTTCCAATACTAATAACAGATTTAGGAAGAATGAATAAGGATGACCAATAGACTTGAATGGAGAACAAAACCGACTTGATGAGCTGAAGCCACCCCGCATACGAAAGAAACCTACTACTCCAACTCTTGGAACGCCCGACAATATGCTCAAGAAGGGAAGCACAATCTAAAGCCCGAAGCTTAGTAGAAATCAAGGGAACTCCCAAATAACGCACATGTAGAACTCTCTCTTGGAAACCCAAAACATGAAGCAGATGATCCTTAAGAGTGGGAGAAATACTGGAGGAGAAAAAATGACTCTTATCTGGATTCGGGACCAAGCCTGATAAACCCATAAGCTGCCGAAGACAATCCTTGATCAAAGAGACCGAGGAGGCATCTGCCTTACAAAAAATCATAAGGTCATCTGCAAAACAGAGATGTGTGAGATGGTCCTTAGAACAACGCCAATAAAACTTGAAACCCCGATCATGAGCCATATTCTGAAGTAAGCCCGTGAGAACTTCCATAGCCAAAACAAAAAGATAAGGAGACATATGATCACCTTGTCGCAAACCACAGCCCCCAGAGAAAAAACCATTCAGCTCCCCATTAATAGACACAGAGAATATAGTAGAAGTCATACACTCCCGAATCCAGCCCACCATCTTCTCAGGAAATCCAATAGTCCGCAAAACCTCAACCATAAAATCCCAACAAACAATATCATAAACTTTCATCAAATCAATCTTAAGAGCACATCTCGGGGTCCCTCCACTATGATGATAATTCCTCACCAATTCATGGCACAATAAAATGTTATCGCTAATATGTCGCCCCGCAACAAAAGCAGATTGATTAGTACTGACCACTGAAGGAAGAACAATCTTAATCTGATTTGTAATAAGTTTGGTAATACACTTGAAAATAATGTTACAGTAAGAAATAGGTCGAAAGTCCTTAACCTGGGAAGGGTTGGGGATCTTCGGGATCATAGCAATAAACGTCGCATTAACCTGCTTCAAGAGACGCCCCGAACAAAAGAATGAGTGAATAGCACTAAGTACATCATCGCCCACAATACTCCAAGCCTTCTTAAAGAAACCTGAATTAAACCCGTCCGGACCAGGAGCCTTATTATCCTTCAGATAAACTTAATCTCCTCATAAGAAACCTCCCGGGCAAGAATCTCCCTCTGCTCATCAGACACATGCTTAGTAATAGCGGAATGGAGAATATCTCTATCAATATCCTGCAAACAAGGCTGGGGCCCCAAAAGAGTCTCGTAAAAAGATACAATCTCCTCCCTCACCAAAACATCATCCTCCAAACGAGTCTCATCCTCCTTAGAAACAGAAGTAATCTTACTGCGACAATGATGATTCTTCATAGCATGGAAAAAGAATTTCGTATTCTGATCCCTAAGGTTGAGCCATTGAACATGAGATTTCTATCTAGTTAAACCCTCCTCAGTCTGACTAAGGTCACCATACCAAAAAGAAAGTCTCGCCTCTTCTGCCTAAAAAATGCTCTCAACTTTTTTTGCCCTCTCTCCTCGGCGTTCATCCATTGCTGTCGTGAGCCATGTTTCTTACCCTTTCGCTTTTCTCTTCTCCTCTCTATTCTTTTGATCTGCTTTGTTCTCTCTATCGGTTTACGTTTTGCATTTCGTCTTCCCTCACCACTTCGTCGCTCTGTATTTTATTTTCTTCCCGATGCCTGTTCTCTATGCCGGCATTCAACTTACCAACTTTGGGGCCCCGGCCTTCTACTCCGAGTCATTCGGTCGCTCGATCTGTTTTGAGTGGGTCCCCTGTGGCCCCTTTACCAGTTGTTTTCCCTTCGTCTGTTGGTACCGGATCTGATCTTTCAAGCACTTCTCTCGGTCTGGTTAACACTCTGGTTCATCCTGATCAGAGCTTCTCTTCTGCTCCGGTGTCTTCACTTGTTTTGGGGAGCACTTGCTTGACTGCGTTAGGTATGGCTTCAGGGGATGTCTTCAACCGGTCTTCTTGTGGTAGTGGTGTTGACCGATTTTCCATTGGTGTTACTGTTGTTTCTTGTGGTGGTGATGATTTTGGTCCTGCGTTTCCCAGTTGTAGTTCGGAGGTGGGGCTGGGGTTTGTTCCGTCGTATAGCAGTATGGAGGCTGGCTATACTGTTGTTGAGAAGCCTTTGTTCATTAAGGGACATAATCTGTCTCCCTCTTGCGTTACCGAGTTTGTGAATATCTGTAACCTAAGCTTGAGTGATGATGCTGGTTCTACTGTGGGTATGGGTGTGGTTACAGATCAAGTGGCTGGGAATTTGGGGATTGTGATGTCTTCTTCATCTTGTGAAGCTAAGTTGGGGACTGTTTGTGAGTATGATCTGGGTGTTGGTGTTAGTGTTTCCAAAGTTTTGGCAGTAGCTCCCATGTTAGGTAATTCAGGGCATGTGTCTTCGGCCTATGCTTACGTGACCAAGACAGTGTCTTTGTCTAGTTGCCCATCTCTTCTTCCTCATTCGGCAGTTTGTTTGAAAGGGGCTACTTTGTTTGATTCAAGTGAGGCCAATGTTGTGAATGATTGTTGTAGTGGCCAGAGTATTGATAGTACCGATGGTTTGTGTATTGGTGGTATGAGGGCATTGATTTTGCCTTATTCTACTCCTGCTGCTAGTCCTAATGCTGTGAGTTCCAGTGCTCTCGGTCACGTTGGTCCTTCTTCTGCCGTGGGGGATATTGAGGAAGGAGTTAATATCGGTTGTGCTACTCGTATGACAACCTCTATTTCTCCCAATTCTTCTTGTTTGGGTGTACATGGCACAGTGAATTCTGCATCTGCTACTGCTGCTACTTCAGTTGCCGATAGGCTGAATGGTCAAGTACCAAAACCTCTAGGATTGAGGGGCAATGGATCTGTACGAACTCGGAGTTATGCTAAAGTGTTGAATGGTTCCAACGGAGTAGATACTCTTGATCCGGTGTCTATTTCTACTTCATTACATTATGTTTAACCGAATGTTATCAACAGAAGGGTTAAAGTGTGTCCTCCTTTGGAGGTTGCTGAAAAAGGAAATGTATTCTGGCATAGCACTTTAGTTGGGTATTTTATGGGGAAAAGACTACCGTTCCAAATTGTAAACTCTATTGCTCACAAGATTTTGGGGAGGCTTGGCTTGCGGGAGGTTCTGACCTCTGATAATGAGTTCTTCCTGTTTAAATTTGACATTTTTCAAGAAGCCTGTGTGGTTTTGGATAAAGCCCCGTGGCATATGGCTAATAGGCCATTGGTTCTCAAGCTTTGGCAATCGGGTTTACCTTGACTAAGGAGGACCTCTTTAAAGTTCCAGTGTGGGTTAGACTTTTTAACCTGCCTTTTGAGTTTTGGACTGCGAATGGACTTAGTTGTGTGGTTAGTGCGGTTGGTAAACCTCTCAATGCTGACCATATTACCCTTTCTAGGAAACGGCTCAGTTTTGCTCGAGTATGTGTTGAAATTGATGTTCGGAACCCCCTTGTCGAGGATATTGATTTATGTTGTCCTAATGGTACTTGGTTACAAGTAAGGGCTGAATTTGAGTGGGTTCCTGTGAAATGTACTACTTGTGAGGTTTTTGGTCATTCGTTGAATTCCTGCCCTAGGAAGGCTCCGTAAGGAGGATAGCAAGCCTTCTCAATCCTGGGTTCCTAAGTTCTCCACTTCTGCTACGGGTACAGCTGTTACGGTTGAGGTGATTAAGGATAAGGAGGGTGCTTGGATTTCAGTCTCTAAGAAGAAGAGAGGTAAGGAAGCGACTTTGACCACTCCCGTTAGTTCGAGTGGCGATGTGATTCCGGGTGTTATCGCTGACAGGGTTTTTATTTTGGGTGAGTGCTCTACTAAGAGTTTGGAACTGGCTCTGGTAGTTTCTTCTATGCTCGTTGATACGTCTGAGGTAGTTGTTGTGAAGGCTGAGGGTAAGAGGGAGGAGGGTGAATGTTCTCCTATTTCATCACTGCATGTCAAGGATCTTCCTAAGGCTGCTTTAGCTTAGATTCCGTCTATTGGGGCTTATGATTCACCCCTCCCAATGATAACAGTTTGGCTGTTAAGGTTATAGATTCTTTGGAGATAAAGAAATTGTTTTATGGTAACAAATCTAAGAAGGGTTCGGGAGGTAAGAGGAGTCAGAAATGACAGTCCCCGAGAGGGGGTAGACGACGTTGATCTGATTGGGTGGGTTCTTCTCTCCTATCTGTTTTTATGATTTTTGGTTGCTGGAATATTCGGGGTCTCAATGACCCTATGGAACAAGCTGAAGTTAGGAGGTTTTTTCGTGATGAGAAGCTTTCTCTGTGTGGTTTAGTTGAAACAAAGGTAAAGGATATTAATTTTGTGAGTGTCTCTCGAGCAATAAATCATTCGTGGAAGTTCTTTTTCCATTCTAATGTTCTTCTGTTTGGCCGTATTTGGGTTTGTTGGAATCTTAGTGACATTGATGTGAGCATTATTCGTTCTTCGTCTCAAGCTATATATTGTCGTGTGTCTCATGTTTCTGGGTTTTGGAGCTGTGTGGTTTATGGTGAGTGTGACTATGAGAAGCGTCGGGAGCTATGGGCCGACCTGAGTACTTGTGGTAGTGACTTTGATGATTCTATGTGGTTAGTTATGGGGGATTTCAACACCATCAGCACATCGGTTGAGCATAGTGGTGGTTCTTTGTCGTGGCCATCTTGGAAAGATGATTTGGGTTGCTGCTTGGATCAGGCTGGTTTGGATGATCTTCAATTTTCTGGCTGTCGTTTTACATGGTTCAATAAGCAGGTTCACTTTCATATCTGGCGTAAGCTTGATCGTGTTATCGCTAACTCCTCTTGGGAATGTCTTTTCCCGGGTTCGGTTGTCGGGTTTCTTCCCCCTCGGATTTCAGATCCCTCTCATATGGTTGTTAAGCTTGCTAAGCTCCTAAAGAGGAAAATTCATTTCAAATTCTTTGATTATTGGGTTGATCATCCTGATTTCCTCTCTGTTGTGGCTAGGGCTTGGGATATTGATGTTCGTGGTACTCCGATGTTCCGTTTGTGTAGTAAGTTGAAGAGTGTTAAGGTGGCTTTGAAGAAGTTTAATGTTGAGAACTTCTCTAATCTTTCGGGTAGGGTCTTGGGGATTATAAGGGTGTTGGATAGGGTGTAGTGTGCTTTACAAGATAGCCCTAGTGACTCTGTTTTGTTAGCAAAAGAAGCAAGACTTTCTTTATGGTATGGTGATTTGAGTCGGGCTGAGGAGGGATTTAATAGACAGAAATCTCGTGTTCAATGGCTCAAACTGGGGGATCAGAATTCAAAATTCTTCTTTACTGCTATGAAGAGTCTTCATTGTCGTAGTAAGATAACTTTTGTTACTAAGGAGGATGAGACTCGTGTGGAGGATGATGTTTTGGTTAGGGAGGAGATTGCATCTTTTTATGAGACTCTTTTGGGGCCACAACCTTATCAGCAGGATATTGATAGGGATGTTCTCCATTCCGCTATTACTAAGCATGTGTCTGATGAGCAGAGGGAGACTCTTGCCCGGGAGGTTTCTTTATCGGAGATTAAGTCTGTCTTGTTTTCTTTGAAGGACAATAAGGCTCATGGCCCAGACGGGTTTAATTCGGGTTTCTTTAAGAAGACTTGGAGTATTGTGGGGGATGATGTTCTTTGTGTTATTCATGCTTTCTTTTGTTCAGGGCGTCTCTTGAAGAAGGTTAATGCCACGATTATTGCTTTGATTCCGAAAATCCCCAACCTTTCCCAGGTTAAGGACTTTCGACCTATTTCCTGTTGTAACACTATTTATAAGTGTATTGCCAAGCTTATTACGAATCAGATTAAGATTATCATTCCTTCAGTGGTCAGCTCTAATCAATCTTCTTTTTTTGGGGGGCGGCGTATTTGCGATAACATTTTATTGTGCCAAGAACTGGTAAGGAATTACCATCGGAGTGGTGGAACCCCTAGATGTGCTCTTAAGATTGATTTGATGAAAGCTTATGATATTGTTCCTTGGAATTTTATGGTTGAGGTTTTGCGGACTTTTGGTTTTCCTAAGAGGATGGTGGGCTGGATCCGGGAGTGTATGACCTCTACTGTGTTTTTTATGTCTATTAATGGGGAGTTGAATGGTTTTTTCTCCGGGGGTCGTGGTTTACGATAAAGGGATCCTATGTCTCCTTATCTTTTTATTTTGGCAATGGAAGTTCTCACGGGCTTACTTAAGATTATGACTCATGATCAGGGTTTTAAGTTTCATTGGCGGTGTTCTAAAGACAGACTCACTCATCTTTGTTTTGCAGATGACCTTATGATTTTTTGTAAGGCGGATGCTCCCTCGGTCTCTTTGATCAAGGATTGCCTTGGGCAGTTTATAAAACACAATAAAGACTAAATCAAAAACACAAAGTAAAGATATAAAAATCAGACCTTGGAACCCTATGCTCTGATACCAAATGACGTGGAACTCATTTGGATGTTTAAGGCCAAGCAAACCCCTCGCAACGGATAAAACCCCAAGCACCGCGAATTTGATTTTGTAGGTCTAAAATCCTTCCAATGCCACAAAGAAGACCCACAAAGAACTTGTCATTGACAACCCTTAAGATGATTCCTTGTAGTGTTCTGCTAGCACATAGATGCCACCAAGGTTGCCACGCCTTAGATATGTCGATTGCATAAAATAAGGGGAATCCCTCCCTTAAGCAATTTTGGACAAAGCCAAGCTTTCAAATGAAGCAAATTTTCGAAATTGGATGATTCTCCTTTATTAAGAAAGAAATGTTACAATATATAATACAATAAAAGAAACCCTAATAGGTGTAAAAAGGCCAAAACACCCTAACTTGCTAACTAATGGCTATTTAAAGGCTATGCCTTTAATAGTCATTTAATAACCTAGACAACTTTTCAAGAAAGTCAAAAGTAATTTAAAACATAATCAATAACTTTGCCAAAAAGTCAATAAAGGTGGAAAAGTATTAAAACTTATTCAACAACTTTGCCAAAAAAATCAATAAAGGAAAAACAACAAACATAAAAAATTCAACAAAGTTGGAAAACTTTTCCCAAAATATTTCAAGTTGTCTCCTTTGCATTGAAAGCTCCAAATTTCGTGGGAAACGTGTAACAATGCCCAAATTATGTGTCTCAAGCCCATTAAGTCTTGTCATGACCGAATTTTGGGCATTGGACTTGATTCGGCTCAATTCGTCAAAACTGCTTCTATGTTGAGCTTGCGTCATTCTCATCTATTTCAATGTAGTTCTTTGGTCTTGAAGGTTGTCATGTACTTGAAGATTCAATGTAAATTAGTCCACAATAAGCCCAATAGAATTATGTCGTTGAGGACTCTTTGGAGGGTACCTTGGATCATATCAATACCGGTGTCTATACCGGTCTACCTGGAGATAACATAGCTACCGGAACCGGTCTAGTGTCATACCGGTCTCAATACTAGTTAACCTATGAGTAAAACATAGCTACTGGAACCGACAAGTAACCATACTGGTCTCATACTTGACTCAAAACCGGTCAACACCTAGAAATTTTTTGAGAGCTCAAGTGATTTGAAGAGCAAAAAAAAGTAAAAAAGTTCAAAATTTTGGTTGAATTTCGTTGGTTCTATTTTATCATTTGGGTGTCCGTGAAGGGTATTTCAACAAAATTTCTATTGAGGCACCAAATTTCTGTGTGAATTTGCATACGTCCGTAATTATTTGCATACTTGTTTGTTTGTCGCTCTAGTTTTTGATTTCTATATTCCAATTATTCTAGCTGTAGGTTTTCTTTGAATTAAGTTTACGTATTTGCTAATTCTTACTCGCGTTACTCCGTTTGCCCTATATTGGTTTCTTGTTGTTTATGCTAGCTTGAAGATTACACATTGTTGTGAGCTTTTTGGTAAGTCATATTCATACTATATTGAGTACAAACACGAGTGGAGTAGAGTGATACGTATTTGAGTGTAAACACGTGAGCGTGTGAGATTGTGAGGTTATATAATTTTGTTCACATATTTGTTTCTTCTAATCTGTTTGTTGAAGCTTTGAGATGGCAGGTACTAGTTTGACTTTTTTTTTGTAACTCCAAAGGGTTGCCTCAGTGGTAAAGACTTTGGGCATGAGTGGTTTGCTCCCTCTCAGGTTCAAGGTTCGAATCCCACTAGATGCATTTCCTTGGGGCCATGCCCCCTGGTGTGAAAAGCCAGCGACTTACCCTGATCTGTGTTGGGAAACTTCTAGGGGCACGGGGCATAGGTCCCGGGGATTAGTCGAGGTGTGCGTAAGCTGGCCCGGACACCCCGGTTATCCAAAAAAAGGTACTAGTTTGACAATGGATGAGAAGCTTGAGGCTTTAGAAATGAAGTTTATGGATATGATGGAAAAACATGAATACTGCTTTCTTTTTTTAGATAAAGTAAGTATATTAACCAAAAATGTACAAAAACAAAGGCGCATACCCCAGACAGCTAGAGAGGACAGGCCCTCCTAGTAGAAAATCCGAGCGGCTACAAACAAAATAAAATCAACTGAAGATGTCATCGGGCAAATGCCAGGAGAGGTGAAGCCATTTATTATCATAAGATGGCTTCACCCTCCGCAATAAGCTAGCACGAGTCCGAACAATAAAAATAATGTCACGAAGCAGAGCACTGAGAGGGCGAGGAGGTGCATCATGAGTACGGGCATTCCGCTCCCTCCAAATATGGTAAACTGACGCAGTAAATAAAAGCCGAACAAGAAGATGACATAAAGAACCATCGATGAATTGAAACATCCACTCAACGGTCAGTAGTCAACCGTGAGAACTCCAATCTAACTACCTCAGAATGTGGCACCACCAGATGATGAAGAAGCTGAAAATGAGTTTGATGATTTTGATGACCTTAATGATGAGGAGGAGAGATTTTAGCAAGGGCTAGATGATGAGTGGAATTTATATCACTATTTCCCACTCATCTAACCTAATATTTTGTATAGTTTCTCGGTTTTTGTGAACGTTTTGATGTGTTTTGTGTTATTTTGCAGATAAATAAAGTTGGGAAAGCATTGGAAGCAATTTGGGGCCAAAAAAAAGAAAAAATGACAAAAGGTTAATTCGGTAATTTGCCGCGTCACGACGCCAAGACCCTACGCGTCGCGACGTCTAAAGTGCGCCGGACATGCTAACGTGCGCCGATGGACACGTGTCAGAATCTGAGAAATTGGACTTGCTAAAGCGCCGACTTTGCTAACGTGCGCTGTGCCACGTTTTCCTCATCACAGAAGATCTGCTAAAATGCACCGGCTGCCACGTGTCGAAATCTCATTGGACCAAAGCAAGCGCGTGCCACGTGTCAATCTCTCATTGGACCGAATATTGGACAAATCACATGTTGCCACGTGTCGACCTCTCATTTGACCGATCCTAAGCGCGTGCCACGTGTCAGATGTTCATTGGACCGAAAGCTCAGCCAATACCGTGTGCCACGTGTCATCTTCTCATTGCACCACCTTCACCGCGTGACACGTGTCATCACCAGATTCTGCCGACAGATCACGCGTGGTCAACCCGCGTGGACCGAAAACGCGTGTCAGTGTCGCTACGCTGGGACATTTGGCGTCGCGACGCTGGATCCAGAAAATGCCTATAAATTCAGCTCCTCTTCACTTCATTTGGTGTGCTTTCCTTGGGATTTTTTCCCTGATTTCATAGGAAGCATCTAGTTTTGTAATAATAAAATTATGTATTTTTATTTTTAGTTTTTATTACAGCTTTTTATTTATTTACTTTATGTTTTGTAGTTAAATTTCCGCCGGGGTAAAAGGTGAAACCTTTAATATAATTATCTAGGTAAATATCACTTAACTATAATTTATAAATTATAATTTAACCGGATTAATTAATGTCAGACTTTATTACCGCTTATATGGTCGGGTTAAATATAAATTACTTTACCGCATATATGGCTGGTTTTTATGTGACAGATAATTACCGCCTATATGGCTGGTGTAATTGGACTAAATGGATTACCGCCTATATGGCTGGTTTTAAATGTTTAACATTATTAATTCATGAGAAAGCAGAACATAAAATAATTTATATATTATAATAAGTGAGATTTCTAGATAAGAAATATTAAATGTGGATCCTCTAACCCCCAGCATTTTATTTTATTCTAGGGAAGTGATGAAACACAATATTCACACATTTAATAATTGATTTTCTTTTTATGGGTAATTCTTTAGTTTGTTTATTGAATCTTAAGCTTAATGCTTCTTGTTGTCTGATCACCAATAAGATTGATATGGTAAAGTTAAAATGAACTAGACATAGGGATTTTAAGTTTCAGCCTTAGATTCAATAGCCCACGATCTTCCTTGAGGATAGATAACTGTAGGCATTGCATTTTTGCATGTGAAACCCGATGAGGAGTCATATTTGGAGACAACTACCTTTTAAGTTACGGAAACCGCGGGAAACAGACATCGGAAGGGAAAAGTCAAGAATTGACTCATTGACGGATCAAGTTCACTAGTTTGGCTTCAAGTAACTCGCTTGTTTTCTGTTTTAAAATTTATGCCCGGCCCGAGACACCTAAACCCGGCCCACGCACACCTAGTCCACATGAACTTAGCCTTCACACCCCACCTAGCCCACACAAACTTAGCCCAAACACTTAACTAAATAACATGCACCTAGCCAAGCCCACTCCCACCCACCAAGGCCCACACGCCCATCACCCTTAAAATACCCCCAAATAAATAAATAAATATTAATTAAAACATTAACTAAATAAGATATTAATATAATTAATTAAATAATTAAATAAAACATTTACCAAACTTAAACTAAAATCATGCCTAATTTAAATAATTTGAATATATCATATACTAAAATTAAAAAGAAGATATGCCTAATTAAAATCAATCCTAACCAATTAAAACCAATCAAATATTTGACTTCCTAATCTAATAAGACATCTACCAATTTAAAATAGTTGACTTCCTAATTTAAAATATTGTGTCCCCCATCAATCTTGTGTATACCATTCTTAGGACTCATAATTTGGAAACTAGATCTCTTCCTTGTGAGACAAGGGCAAACCCTAGCTCTCTTCTATATAAACATGCATTAACCTAGCCACACCATCTCTCCACTCTCTCTAATACACGCCCAAGACATCAAGACACTCTCCATATCACACGTGAACTACAAGCCACAAACCCTAGGAGATACCAACCTCACGGCCAAGAACTAGAAGCAAAGACAAAGCTTTTCTCTTCATCTATTCTCCTTTGGCCATGAACACCACATCCACCATCCCCCCTCCATTGCGAATTGCGACATCCCTTACCACCACCAACACAGCCCCTAATCACCACCAAAATAAAATCCAAAACAACAGCCATATTCACGTGGAAAATAGCCCAAAATCACCTTAAACAGCAGTAAAACACGTCCCAAACAGAAGCCACATTCACGCCTACACAGCAGCCCCTGCACCCCCCTAAAACACGCCTAAACAGCCCCTGAATCACCTTAAAACAGCAGCCCAAATCCTCTTAAAATAGTCCCTAAAAACCTTAAAAACAGTTAACAAAAACTGCACTTTTAATCCTTAAACAATCACAAAAAAAACTGCACTTAAAACCTTTAAAAAAACACGCATAGCAGTCCACTAAAACAGAAGAACAAGACCTGAAACAGTGAGCAGAAGACACGTCAAAAACAGCAGCAAAACGAAGCCGAAACAGAAGAACAGGACCTGAAACAGTGAGCATAAGACACGTAAAAAAAAAGCAGCAAAACGACGCCAAAACAGTGGGAAAAACAGTAGAACAGCGAGCCAAAACGCGAAGCTAGTGAACCGGAAAAGTAAGGAGCTTTCATCCCTTCCGATCTCCGCGAAACGCAAGTCCGAGGACAACTAAAAAGGTTAGACCTTAGGGTATTTTTCACACTTATTTCTATTTAATTTCTGGTCATTTACTTTGATTATATTTTCTGTATTTGTGGCATTTGTTGTGTATATGATGTTTGTTGTGGATTTTGGATGAATGGAAGTGTCGTCTCTTGTGGTATATAGGATGGAAACCCAGACGTAAATTCCGTAGCCGAATCCGAATGGACGGTAGTGCGGTCTGTACTTGGGCCACAATTCCACGTACCACTTGAGCAAACGGCACTTATTGATTTTATGTTATCTTGTTCATTTAATTATTTGCCGTTTAATTTTTCTGTCTTTTAATTTCCGCATATCATTTATTTATGTCATATGGAGATGATGCGCATGAGCTTAGTAAGTGCGATGAAAGGTCCCCTTAAAGGGGTTAAAATCCTTTACCACGATGCTTCGCCGCGCCGGATGATGTATGCTTGATTGGATGAGAGATGTATTCAGTCGGGTATACGATATCCGATATCTTTTATTTGTTTATTTCATTTTTTTATGCATTATGTAATATGTGCGCATGGGCTTAACTAGGGTGGTTATAAGGTCCTCCATTCAAGGGAAAACGCCATAAGGCTACCTTTGCCATGATGTTTTGCCGCGCTATTTATTACGCGATTTATCGCTGTTTTACAAAATCCTTTTTATGCATCTTTATTTATTGCATCTTATTATGTGATATGTGCGCATGGGCTTAACTAGGGTGGTTTTAAGGTCCTCCATTCGAGGGAAAACGCCATAAGGCTACCTTTGCCATGATGTTTTGCCGCGCTATTTATTACGCGATTTATCGCTGTTTTACAAAATCCTTTTTATGCATCTTTATTTATTGCATCTTATTATTTGATATGTGCGCATGGGCTTAACTAGGGTGGTTTTAAGGTCCTCCATTCGAGGGAAAACGCCATAAGGCTACTTTTGCCATGATGTTTTGCCGCACTATTATTACGCGATTTATCGCTGTTTTACAAAAATCATTTTTTATGCCATTTTTATGTATCGCACTTCTTTATGTGATATGTGCACATGGGCTTAACCAGGGTGGTTTTAAGGTCCTCCATTCGAGGAAAAACGCCATAAGGCTACCTTTGCCACAGTGTTTTGCCGCGCTGTTTATTATGCGATTAATCGTTTTTTTGCAAAATGTCATTTTAACCATGCATCTTATTCCTTTTTGTTGCGCGCAACGTTGGTCATGCTTTCTTTTCCATATCATTCATCTATATAACATTTCATTGCATAATCTTGTATCACCTATAACATGCTTAATGGAAAATTGGTAGTAATTATATGGATATAGACGCATGTTGCATTTCTCTCCTTCTTTGCATTTCTCTTCTTCTCGGTATCCCTTTCTTTCACTCATGTTAGTTGCATTCTTGGCCATCATTATGGCATGTTCCTCTTTAATGTAAAATTGCATCTTTGATTGTTCATCTTTGGCATACTTTCTTTCTTCATCTTCTCAAGTTATGTGTTTGTATTGATTTTGTTTATCATGCGGTTATTTTGACCATATTTTATATGCTTCTTTACATAGTGCGCCTATAACATTATTTGTCGTCATTTTGATTTCCTTTATATTACATGCAAATATTACCATGACTATTTTTGTTTATGTTTACATGAATGATTGAATTCTTGTGACGTTATGTGCTTGTTGTTGCAAAAGCCTACCTTTAAGCATGTGAACTCAGCAATAGGACTTGATTTCATGCATGTTAGATGTAAACTTTACTTTTAAGCATGTGAATTTAGGATTGTGGTGCACTTGGAAATATATGTCATAGGCTTGGTTGGATTATTGCATAAATCTTTACATTACAAGTTGCATAAGTAAGGGACCATTCCGAACCCAATGGTTTGAGGTCTTCCCTTGCGAGGGGTGAGTGCGGCCTTAAATCTTTGTCCCGGTTCACACCGGGTGGTGACTCCCTTATTCTCCGGTTTAGTCCTCCGTTGGCTACTCCGTACTCCCAACTAGGCCCCCGAGCCTAGAACAGCATGCGTCGCCCCAGATCCTATGTTCCCACAGTCTGGCGACTCCACTGGGGATAGAGAATCGGCCCCGAAATAATGCCTTGTAATGTATAGATTTATGCTTTAATTAACCGTGTCTACAAATGTGTGAAATGGGGGTTGTGATCAAAGGCATTTTGAGGCTAGGTAATGGTTTGGTGTCTTCCTTCACTCACTACCTTTCTAGAAGGAAAAGCTGTGAAGGCACCTAAATAGCCATCTACTCGTAGCCTATTGTGATGGACTAATTTGGAGGACTCGTTGTTTATTCCTGACACCAAGCGATAAGAGCCTAAGAGGCTTGGGTATTTAAGTGAGCCTCGCTCCACCTTCCCTCTGGGGAATCTACAACGGGAAATCCATTTGACAGTCAGTCACACACCATAGCTCATTGGCACGTACCTTAGTGTATAAAAAAGGGTATGCTCACTTGGTTGCTCGAACCCTTGATTGGGGAGACCTAGTTGTGGGCCATCCTTCACCGATGAGAGCCTTTGTCCATACTCTCACGAACCCATGTGTAGACCGGGTTGTATAGCCTATAACAAATATTTCTTTGTGCTTTAGGACCATTATCATTTGGATGAATTGGACTCTTTGTCAAAAATGCGAACTTGCTGGGCCATTAAAACTGGGGCAGGTTCGTATCTTATGACAATTAGGCCCAAAGCTTCTGAAATGATGGTGGGCCACACGGTAGAAGCTATAATTTTATGTTTATAATATCTTCCTTGTATGCTTATGTTTGGGAACATTGCTATTTGAATCCATCTGGGTCTTTTGTCATGAGATATGGGCTTGTTGGGCCATTTAAACTGGACAAGAACATATCTTATGACGATTGGGCCAAAAGGCTTCTAAATAACAATGGGCCATTTTATGATTGTGTTCGGAATATTATCATTTGGATTTAGTTGGGCTCTTTGCCATAAGACATGAACTCGTTGGGCCATTTAAACTGGGACGGGTTCACTCTTATGACAGTTGTCCCAAAAGCTTCTAAAATGATAATAGGCCGATTTGTTTGAGAATTTTATTTGATTTAATATATGTTATATACTTCTTATGCACATCATGCATACATATACCTGGTTAACATCCTCGGTGTCTTAAAAAAGACACCATAGATACCGTTTGGGTTAGGGAAGGAACCAGACTCACTAAAAGAACAGTTGGAAGCATGAGTGAATCAGATAATGAGGTGTCCCGAATGGATCAGTTAGAGAACGGTCTTGCAAAGATCACTGAACAGTTACAGGCATTGACTACTGCTGTGGCTGGTATAGTTGGGTCTCGTACTGGGGGAAGTTCAGAAAATGCAAGGCAGGAAGTGCCTCCGGTCAGATCGGGGGATGATGTCCCCACTTTTGAGGATGATATGGCAGAATATGCAGCGGGCAGAATATTGGGGTCTCAGGCAGAAATACAGAAACTCAGGGATCAGGTTGAATCCGTTACCCGTAAGATGAGGGGTAAGAATGAAGATTTGCTAGATTATGAGACAATGACGTTTGAGGAGCAGTTGCCGGCGCAGTTTAAGATGCCGGATTTGGCTAAGTTCAATATGAATGGGGATCCGAGGGTGCATCTCCGTCAGTATGTATCTGTTATGAGTTCAGTTGGCCTGTCTCAGCGCCAAGTACAAAAGATGTTCGGGATGTCGCTCGAAGGGGCACCCGTGGTATGGTACCATAGCCTTGACAAGCAGATTAAGGAGGACTGGAGGGAGCTAGCTGATGCTTTCTTAAAGCAATATGTCACGGACCTTGAAATTGATTTGTCACTCCGTGACTTGGAAAATATCAAGCAGAAGCCGGATGAGAGCTTCAAGGAGTATGTAGATCGCTGGAGAAGCCAGCTACTGAAGATGCAGACTAGGCCCTCTGAGAAAGACCAAATCAAGATGATCATCAAGGGCACAAATCGCTGGAGAAGCCAGCTACTGAATTTACTTATTCGATAATTTAGAAAGAAACAAAACAGCTAGTAACTTGGAGTAGAAGTTTCACCTGATTAGTCACTAACATCTTTATTCTCTTTTCGCTTGTCTTTTTGCTTTTGTGTGCATTAGTTTTACTACCTTTTTACATTAGTAAAATGTTTGTGGGTATCATTGTTGTAAACCCTCACGAGACTACAACTCGTCCACTGGGGACACCTAGAGGTTTAAAGGCTTGTTGCATATGCTAAATGCAACCGTGATCCCTACGAAAGTGGCTTAGTTAATTTTATTTTTGTTATTTTATTTTGTGTTTTGCTCGAGAACTAGCAAAATGTTAGGTTTGGGGGGTGTGATGAGTGGTATTTATATCACAATTTCCCACTCATCTAACCTAATATTTTGTATAGTTTCTCGGGTTTTGTGAACGTTTTGATGTGTTTTGTGTTATTTTGCATATAAATAAAGTTGGGAAAGCATTGGAAGCAATTTGGGGCCAAAATAAAGAAAAAATGACAAAAGGGTAATTCGGTAATTTGGTCACGTCGCGATGTCTAAAGTGCGCCGGACATGCTAACGTGCGCCGAGGGACACGTGTTAGAATCTGAGAAATTGGACTTGCTAACGTGCGCCGACCTTGCTAACGTGCGCTGTGCCACGTGTCATCATCACAGAAGATCTGCTAAAATGCACCGGCTGCCACGTGTCGAAATCTCATTGGACCAAAGCAAGCGCGTGCCACGTGTCAATCTCTCATTAGACCGAATATTGGACAAATCACATGTTGCCATGTGTCGACCTCTCATTTAACCGATCCTAAGCACGTGCCACGTGTCAGATGTTCATTGGACCGAAAGCTCAGCCAATCACCGTGTGCCACGTGTCGTCTTCTCTTGAGGATAGATAACCCTTTAATAGATTTCCTTACATGATAGACATATACCTGTCAGGCGGGGGTAGCCATAATTGGAACTTGATCTTAATGAATCCAGGTAATTTGGTTGACATAGACATATGGTTCAATTGGGTTATACTGGGTATTTGCGTCTGACCATCGACAAAGGATTTTGCATATTTTCGTGTTCCAGGTTAGCAAACTGATTTATTACACATAGATAAGAGAATCACATCATCTTTATAATAATATTGTGTAGAGTCACGACCCTAGATCCTTGAGTCTTTTCTTTTATTTTCCTTAGTATTTTCTTTTGAGTCTGTTTTTATTTTATTTTGCAAAACCACATTCAACCAACCAAAATCAATCAATTTCTTTTCTTTCTCCCTAAATTAGATACCTGTAAATAAATAGTATCAATAATTAATAACAATAGTATGAATTAAGTCCTCGTGGGATCGATATTTTTATACTACTTGAACGATACGTGCGCTTGCGTTATACGTGTGTGTTTACGCCGGTCACTTGATAGGAGGCCTAATATGAGGTTTAATAGGAGGAATGATATGAGGGATAGACAGTTTGATGGTAGAGGTGCATTTGATGATAGACGTGAGGATTATGACAAGAGAGGTTATAGTAGACATGGTGATATTGATGGTTGACGCAGAACTCATTTGGATGTTTAAGGCCAATCAAACCCCTCTATGGATAGAACCTCAAGCACCGCGAAGTTGATTTTGTAGGAACAAACCCTTCCAAGGCCACAACGAAATCCCACAAAGAACTTGGCTTTGAGAACCCTTTAAGATGATTCCTTGCAGTGTTCTGCTAGCACGGAGACGCCACCAAGGTTACCACGCCTTAGATAAGTCAAAGCTGAAACAAAGGGGAATCCCTCCCTTAAGCTTGAAATTCGGCCATAGCCATTTTTATTTGAAGAAATTCGAAATTTGTAAGTTTTATTGAAGAAGACAAAGTTTACAATATATAGGATAAAGAAAATTTACTAAAATGCCCTTCAAAAGGGAAAAGGACCAAAAGGTCCTAAAACTACCCAATGGCTACATAAAGCTAAAGCCCTAAGTAGTCATTTACTAAATATTACAAATATCCCCACCAAGATCTTTATGAAAGTGGCAAAAAGATCAAAAATAAAAAGTCAACAAAAGTGGCATCATTTCTAAAGAATGCCTAATAGGTCTTTTACCTAACTAAATTAGTTCTAATCCAATTTGACTAAATGACTTAGCTAACTTAGTTACAAATGACCTAACTAAGTCAACAAATCAATGAAAACCAAAAAAGTCAATAAAAGAGGCAACTTTTCCCAAAATGATAAAATCGTCTCTTTTTCACACAAAATTCTCCAAATTTCGTGGTTCATGTTATAATACCCAAATGATTGTCTCAAATCTCCTCAAGCCCATTAAGCTTTGTGTAACTTGAATATTTGGTGTTGGGCTTGATTCGGCTTCATTTATCAAAATGTGCTTGATTTCAGAAATATTGGCTCGTCCATCTGGTGACTTGCAATACTCCATTATGTTGAGGTCATATCCTTTGATGCTCCATGCGTGGCTTGGATAATGTCAATGGTGATTTGAGCAGCATAAGATCAAGATACCAAACTTTCGGGGCAAGAATGATCCAGAAGCGTATTTGGAGTGTGAGAAGAAAATCGAGTTGATTTTCAACTGTCATCATTACTCTGATGAGAAAAGATCAATCTGACAGCCATGGAGTTCACTGATTATGCAATGATTTGTTGGTAATTTTTTGTATCTGGTTTTCTGGGCGTCGCGACGCCCATGCCTGGGCAATATTATATATGTTTTGAATAGTTTATTAACATGTCATATAGCCTAGGGTGCATACTCTTGTATTTTCACATGCCATAACATGTAGACATGCATGATATTCAAGTCATAAAATTGTTGGTTACTATAATTAGTCCCAAGGAAAGATTAAGCTTATGAAATACAACAAAATGAATATATATAATAAACTTGAAGCATGGCGGAATCATACTTACAAAGCTTTTGTGATGAAAAGATGAACAAAGGTTGAAGCTCCAAGATCCTTGAAGTTTCGGCCAAGAGGAGAAAAGAGTTGAAAGCTCCAAGCTTTGTGTATTCCAAGCTCCAAGGTGGTTTCCCTATCACCTCCTTTGATTCCTTGTTGCTAGCAAAAATGGAGAATGAGAAAACAATTTTCTGCCTTGTTGGTGCAGCTCACGGCGTGAGCAAGAGAGGAAGAGAGGAGAGTGTTTCACTTTTGATTTTCTTTCCTTTGCATGCCAAAAAACGTGAATACCAAGGAAAATGAAAAGTGAAGTGATATCTAATACCAAAAGAATTTTTTAATGCAAAAAATCCTTCCAAAACCGTGCATGGCTTTCCCTCCAAAATGAATCCATCATTTGCTATCATTACCATACTTTGAGATTAGAGACAATTGCATCCCCTCAAAGGTGACTAGATACATTCACTATCTATTCGTATTAAGTAATGAGATATCGCGATGTGATTTGCGGATATCACTCGATTCAAAACGAATGTGTCCGCAAGCACTTTCGGGCTCGGTTTCGTTAATTCCAAATTAACGAATTTCCGTCGCGACGTGAATTAAATAATTACGCCTTGCGAAATTACTATTCAGTTCGCTAATGAATTAATTCTAAATTAATTCGTTTGCCCGAATTAAAATCCGATTTTAATTCCGCGTCGAAATCTAATTTCGTTTAAATATATCGAATATATTATTTTATCGATTAATTCCAGATTAATCGATCTCTCTCTTTCTCTCCTAATAAGGCATTTTATCCAAGATAAAGTTTCTCCGTTATTAATCCAAGATTAATAAAATCAAACATCATAGGTGAATCTTCAGGAAGCGACCCAAGAGATCTCCGGATATGTTGGCAGTAAATACGGTCGTTGGATAATCCAAACACGTACGTACCTCGTACTACGTTTTTACCGATTTACAAGACAAGGTTGGCTTCTAGCAAAGCGCCATGCCTACCCAATTCTCCAGAAATATTCTTACTGGAATATTAGATCTATATCAAGCGTAGTATACCGTAGTATTGCGTACATCGATCCAGTATCGGACGATCACATGTTAGGCCTGGGGCTGGAAATGTGTCTGCCCCGTACGAAACATATATCGGACATCAAGCAACTAGTCTCTTTAAATCGGGCAATACTGACCTAGTCATATTGTCCCGACGGTTGCAACCTTTTATAGAGCACTAGTTCTGTATCCTGCGTGATCATCAACTCCATATGTCTGAAGTGACACTTCCATCTTGACATCACACCCAGTGCACTACGATTCCTGATAAACCCAGAAGAGGTGAACACAGAACCAGTTAAGGTCCCCCAACCACCAAAACCAAAGTTTACCTATTGTCGCAAGTACTAGCGATGCAAGTCTCAGGTTAAGACCATATACACCTACCCTGATGCGGCCTCCCATAGACACGCAGACATACTACCAATGGGATTCCGCGGGGTCTATCCAGAGCGAAGCTGTTTTCCGTACCATCGGTAAAACACAACCTCCTATCGCACTTGCATAAGTATCCTATACTTAAATATATGAGAACTATGCCGTTGTGCCCTCACAACATGCACAAGTGCAATACTAGTCTATTCCGCATTATCGATGTCCGATCTCGATAATACTCCGACTAGGGATATTTAATGATTTAAACCTTTATGTATTGATACTGTCTCATATCATCTCAATACGGAATTAATCATATGGACTTTCGCCATTTATATATCAAAGTAAATAAATTACAAAACGGCAAAAGGCAATTTCATTATCACATAGTTAATTTTGTACAATAATACAATATCATTTACAAAACAGTGACGCTATGGGTCATAATGTCTAACAATCTCCCACTTGGCCTATAGCCAGTCACTCAAGCATCTAATACCTGAACTATGTATATGTCGTTCAAACACTTGCGGATAAACAGCTTTCGTCAGCGGATCTGCAATGTTGTTATCTGATGCGACCTTCTCGACTTTTACATCGCCACGATGTATAATCTCCCGAATCAGATGGTAACGCCGAAGAACATGCTTGGATCGTTGATGAGACCTTGGTTCCTTAGCTTGTGCTATAGCCCCGTTATTGTCACAATACAATGGAACGGGCTCAGCTGCTAACGGAACTACTCCTAATCCAATTAGGAACTTTCGGATCCAAACTGCCTCCTTTGCTGCTTCCGATGCAGCAATATATTTTCGTTATCCGGCAGTATCTTGCTTGGAAGATTTCCAGCTCACTGCTCCGTTATTCAAACAAAAAATGTACCCGGATTGCGACTTGAAGTCGTCCTTGTCGGTTTGGAAACTTGCATCGGCATACCCAGATACCACAAGTTCTCCTTCTCCGTAAATTAAGAAAGCATCCTTAGTTCGTCTAAGATACTTAAGGATATCTTAACTGCCATCCAGTGACCTTCACCTGGATCGGCCTGATAGCGACTGCACATGCTCAAAGCATATGACACATCAGGTCGTGTACATATCATGGCATACATGATCGATCCGACTGCCGAGGCGAACGGTATCCGACTCATGTTATCTCTCTCTTCTTGAGTCTTAGGACACATGTCCTTAGACAGAGAGGTACCACGTAATATTGGCATCAATCCCTTCTTGGATTGATCCATGCTGAATCGCTTCAACACTTTGTCAATATATGTACTCTGGGAGAGTCCAAGCAGCTTTCTAGATCTATCCCGGTAGATCTTTATTCCCAGAATAAAGGCTGCTTCTCCCAGATCTTTCATGGAGAATTTTAATGAAAGCCAAGCTTTCACCGACGTTAGCATGGGAATGTCATTGCCTATAAGCAATACATCGTCGACATAAAGGACAATAAAAGTCAGTGCTCTCCCACTAACCTTCTTGTATACACAAGGGTCATCTTCGTTTTGCACGAAATTATATTCTTTTATGATTTCATCAAAACGCTGATTCCATGACCGTGATGCTTGCTTCAATCCATAAATGGATCGATTTAACTTACAAACCTTGTTTGCAAGTCTAGGTACGATAAAACCGTCAGGCTGTTGCATATAAACATCCTCCAAAAGGTTTCCGTTAAGGAAAGCGGTTTTAACGTCCATCTGCCATATCTCGTAATCGAAATATGCAGCTATTGCAAGCATTATCCGAATGGATTTAATCATGGCAACGGGTGAGAAGGTTTCGTCATAATCAACACCATATTGTTGACGATACCCCTTTGCTACAAGCCTAGCTTTGTATGTTTGCACGTTGCCATCCATGTCGGTCTTCTTCTTGAAGATCCATCTGCATCCAATAGGTTTTACACCTTCTGGTGCATCAACCAGTGTCCAAACTTGGTTGGCATACATGGAATCCATCTCAGACTTCATGGCTTCTTGCCATAAAGCGGAATCAATATCTTGTATTGCTTCCTCATACGTAGACGGTTCATTATCCTCAATAAGATTAATATCTACATGAGGCGAGATCAGGTACCCATACCTCTCAGGTACTGTCCTGACTCTCTCCGACCTACGCGGTCCTTGTGTATATGAAGGTTGTGGTACAGACTCATCCCGGATGGTCTGTTCATGTTCCGTCGTTGATTCATTGCCAGGAACAGTATCACCACGATTTTCATCGAGCTCCACTTTCCTCCCACTTACCACTGCATCTAAGAATTCCTTTTCAAGGAAAAATGCATGTAGAGCAACAAATACTTTGTTCTCTTGCGGGTGATAGAAGTAATATCCTTTGGTTTCCTTAGGATATCCTACGAAAAGGCATTTATCTGATTTGGGTTCTAATTTGGTACCTTCCAAACGTTTAACATATGCCCAGCAACCCCAAATCTTCAGGAAAGAGAAACCCGGTTTCCTTCCTGTCCATATCTCGTATGGAGTCTGTTCAACAGACTTTGACGGAACCTTATTCAAAATAAGTATTGCACTGCTTAATGCGTATCCCCAGAAGGATATTGGTAGCTCAGTGCGACTCATCATTGACCTTACCATGTCTAACAAGGTACGGTTTCTCCGTTCAGACACACCGTTTAATTGCGGTGTTCCAGGAGGAGTCCACTGTGAAAGAATACCATGTTCTTTCAAGTAATCTTGAAACTCATAACTTAAGTATTCGCCACCACGGTCCGACCGTAATGTCTTAATACTCTTGCCTGTTTGTTTTTCAACTTCGTGTCGAAACTCTTTGAATTTCTCAAAGGTTTCCGACTTGTGCATCATTAGATACACATAACCGTAACGTGATGCATCATCCGTAAAGGTTACGAAGTATCGATATCCACCTCTAGCCTGGCTAGACATGGGCCCACATACGTCACTATGAACGAGGGCTAACAGTTCTGTGGCACGTTCACCTTTACCGCTAAAAGGTGATTTAGGCATTTTGCCTAAAAGACAAGATTCGCAGACATCATATGAATTAGGATCAAATCCGTCCAAGTACCCACTCTTCGAAAGTGTGGATATGCGAGTCTTGTTAATGTGTCCTAGACGACAATGCCACATGTAAGCTTCATCTTTTAGATTACTCCTTTTGAGCCTTTTGTTTGTCATTTTGTGTTTAGGAGATTCATTTACATTCAAAATATAAAGACCATTATTTGCAACAACAGTGCAAATTTCTGCATCATTTTTATATAAATAACACCCAGTGTTTCTAAATACAAAAGTGTACCCATGCTGGGTTAACAAAGATACAGATATAATATTCCTAGTTAAACTAGGTATATAATAACAGTTCAAAAGTTTAAGTACATGCCCTGAGGGCAGTTCCAAAACAAAAGTCCCTACAGCCAAAACAGCAACTGGTGTTCCGTTTCCGACTCGTAGGTCAACCTCCCCTGAAGCCAGCATCCTGCAGCATCCTATTCTGCAGATCCTGCAAATCAGTACAAATATGAGCAGCACAACCAGAATCAAAAATCCAATTTTTAAGACTAGAAGTAGTCATATTTATTTCAATAACAAACATACCAGAGGCTGGTGCCTTGCCTGCCTTGATATCCTCCTTGTGTCCCTTGCCCATTCGGCAGTCACGTTTCCAGTGACCCTTCTTGCCGCAGTTGAGGCAGACATCTTGAGATTTGTTCCTTGGCTTCCCAGAAGCTTTTGTCGACTTGCCTTTACCCTTGTTCTTATGTTTCCTCTTCCTCACCCCTCCAGTTGCCTTAAGCCCAGCCTTTGGCCCCTGAGAGGTCGATGCATAGTGCGCCTCGCGCTTGCCCCCTTTTAGGAGTTCTTTTTCAGACTCCTTCAAGACGGATAACAGCTCTCCAAGAGAGTCATCCGTGTCCATCAACTTATAGTTGATTATAATTTGTTTCCAAGTATCGGGAAGCGATTGTAAGATCAAATCCACAGTCAGCTCAGCCTCCAAGACTATTCCCATATTGGCCAACTCATCAATATCGGCGATCATTTGAGCCCCGTGGGCCTCAACTGATGCGCCTTCAGTCATTCGGGCGCGGAAGAGTTTCTTCACCAACTCATACCTTTCCATCCGCTTGTTGGAGCGGTGGAGATCTCGAAGTCTGCAGCCATCATATCAAAAGATCACGATCAATTAGGATCCAAGTCCCTATTCTGGCGACGAAAGTTTGAGTCATAGAAGCTAACATAATAGCCTGAGCTGTGTCACAATCATTGCTGTGAGTTTTCCATAACTCCAGCTCAAGTGGGTCAGTGGGCTTAGGCGGGAGAGTGTTTGTATAGTATACAGCATCCTCTCAGCCCCAAGGACTATCCTCAGGTTCATTTCCCAATCAGCGAAGTTTGTCCCCTTAAAGACATTGTCACCCATGATGATGTCTCGGACATTTACCTTGCTAGCATCATCAACTACGATAGTCCAACTATCTAGTTAACGATAAAATGGGTACAGTCAAACTGTTACAAAAAATAACAATGTATTAGTCCAACTAATTATAATAAATAGACGAAATAATTTTGAAGAACGCGTAAGGCAAAGTATCTGAATGAAATTGCAAATTCACATACTAGCCTCCCACTATTTTCATCAAGTCTCTAACCCTCTGTTGAGAACTCGGGAAATCCTATTTCCTAGTGGGCTAGGATCCCGTTAAATAACACACAACCTTGACTTTGGCCAACAAGCTGTATGCTATTTAACTAGGTAGATCTCACAGATCAATTGGATCCAATCCAATTCCTAGATCCGGTTAGGTGGACATCCAAGTCCTAAACATATTGCGTATGCCAATGTATCTAATACATTTTCTAACCATATCCTCCGAATCATCTAGGCCTTGGCTTTGGCACAACAAACCTAATGATTCCAGTTAAGCGGGACCCATTGACAAGGATAGTTTCGTAATCAATGTCGTTGGACAAGAAGTGATCTTGACTTTGGCCAACAAATCACAACTTGGACAAGACACCGATGTGGAACAAAACTCTCATGATTCAAGTACATCCTAATTGACAAGGTCTTGACTTTGGCCAACAAACCAATGCCAATCGGATCTTGAACAAGAATCATTCAATGGAAGGATAATCGCTTAATATAGATTGAGGGATTTTTGCGTAATTGGCAACCAATTTATTATCTTTGTTAGGTCTCATCAACATACAACATACACCCTAAGCATGCTTCTAAAACATCATAAAGCGCGTAAAGTAAATTAATAGTGATATACGGATGGATATAAACACAACTTGTTCCTAGAACAAATCACTCCCTTTCCTCTCCCCGCTAGCACTATTCTACTACTACCCAATTACATAATACAATAAGAGAAACCTCATTTGCATTGAGGGGAATTAGGTGAGAAGAGAATACAAAGAGATAAAAGAGATAAGGCTGGACACGCAGGTCCAATTTATAAATTCTAAATTTACAATAATTTCTAAAATTACCCTTTCCCTTCTAATATCCATCCGATATACACTATTCATTCATCACATACATATATATTCAAACAAGACATGCTTTTACAACCAATCTAATCCAATTAATTAGTCTTTGTTTAAATGATCATCCAATGTTCAAACAACGGTTTTGATTTTGCGCGAGTCCAACTCGTTTGAGAATAAGTACATAAGGTACGAATTTACGAATTATATCGAACTACTTATTAAATCTAATTTAATTCGTATTCAATACTAATTCAATTATTTAATTCCAAATTAAATGTTTACACTTTTAATGTGCTTTAAAGACTTAGATTCTAAATCTAATCTAATTGGGTCTCAAAGCCCAACTAACATCCAATGTTTGTTTAATTAAAGTCCGATGGGCTTTCAATTGATTTATTAAGGCTTGGGCTTTGGTCAATGTGGGTCAAACCCAATTACCAAGCCCAAATAAGGAATCACCCTTAAATGCCACAAAACCATTTCAAGCCCATAAGGCCCAATTAAACTTTAAAGCCCATTATACTACATTTGGACTTAATGGAGTGATTTAGGCCCAAATTGGATCCAATCCTTTTGGCCCAAATCTACTTGGCCCAACCAAGCCCATTATGCCCAAATATAATATTACAAGCCCAATTTAACAATTAAGCCCATTAATTTAAATTTCAATATTCCAAATTTTAAAATCAATTAATTAAAAAGTGTAAAACCAAGATTAATACATTAAACCAAATATTTCAAAATACCAATTTAATTTATTAATCATCTATTGTTCAAAACATATGTCCAACATTAATTTGAACAAAAATCAAGTCCATTTTCATGTCCATTAGTATTCGGCCAAGTGAGATTTTTGTGTCGATTTGTTTTTCAATCCGATTGAATCACTAATCTACGTCCCGTATACGTTTTAAGTCATCCAATGATCTTGTACACAAAAAATTCCAACACATCCAATGTTCATACCCATTCGGCCAAGGTTACATTTTTGGGGAAAAATCATCCAATGCATTTTTCTCAAAATTGATTCCATATAATATCATTCTATATACATGTAAGCATACTCATTCATCAATTTCACAAGAACATGCTTCAATCAATTTTACCCAATTTTAACCTAATATATTTCATGCTTAAACATAGCTCAATGATACCATTGTTGGTTACTATAATTAGTCCCAAGGAAAGATTAAGCTTATGAAATACAACAAAATGAATATATATAATAAACTTGAAGCATGGCGGAATCATACTTACAAAGCTTTTGTGATGAAAAGATGAACAAAGGTTGAAGCTCCAAGATCCTTGAAGTTTCGGCCAAGAGGAGAAAAGAGTTGAAAGCTCCAAGCTTTGTGTATTCCAAGCTCCAAGGTGGTTTCCCTATCACCTCCTTTGATTCCTTGCTTGTGCTAGCAAAAATGGAGAATGAGAAAACAATTTTCTGCCTTGTTGGTGCAGCTCACGGCGTGAGCAAGAGAGGAAGAGAGGAGAGTGTTTCACTTTTGATTTTCTTTCCTTTGCATGCCAAAAAACGTGAATAACCAAGGAAAATGAAAAGTGAAGTGATATCTAATACCAAAAGAATTTTTTAATGCAAAAAATCCTTCCAAAACCGTGCATGGCTTTCCCTCCAAAATGAATCCATCATTTGCTATCATTACCATACTTTGAGATTAGAGACAATGCATCATCCCTCAAAGGTGACTAGATACATTCACTATCTATTCGTATTAAGTAATGAGATATCGCGATGTGATTTGCGGATATCACTCGATTCAAAATACGAATGTGTCCGCAAGCACTTTCGGGCTCGGTTTCGTTAATTCCAAATTAACGAATTTCCGTCGCGACGTGAATTAAATAATTACGCCTTGCGAAATTACTATTCAGTTCGCTAATGAATTAATTCTAAATTAATTCGTTTGCCCGAATTAAAATCCGATTTTAATTCCGCGTCGAAATCTAATTTCGTTTAATAATATATCGAATATATTATTTTATCGATTAATTCCAGATTAATCGATCTCTCTCTCTCTCTCTCCTAATAAGGCATTTTATCCAAGATAAAGTTTCTCCGTTATTAATCCAAGATTAATAATTCGAATCAAACATCATAGGTGAATCTTCAGGAAGCGACCCAAGAGATCTCCGGATATGTTGGCAGTAAATACGGTCGTTGGATAATCCAAACACGTACGTACCTCGTACTACGTTTTTACCGATTTACAAGACAAGGTTGGCTTCTAGCAAAGCGCCATGCCTACCCAATTCTCCAGAAATATTCTTACTGGAATATTAGATCTATATCAAGCGTAGTATACCGTAGTATTGCGTACATCGATCCAGTATCGGACGATCACATGTTAGGCCTGGGGCTGGAAATGTGTCTGCCCCGTACGAAACATATATCGGACATCAAGCAACTAGTCTCTTTAAATCGGGCAATACTGACCTAGTCATATTGTCCCGACGGTTGCAACCTTTTATAGAGCACTAGTTCTGTATCCTGCGTGATCATCAACTCCATATGTCTGAAGTGACACTTCCATCTTGACATCACACCCAGTGCACTACGATTCCTGATAAACCCAGAAGAGGTGAACACAGAACCAGTTAAGGTCCCCCAACCACCAAAACCAAAGTTTACCTATTGTCGCAAGTACTAGCGATGCAAGTCTCAGGTTAAGACCATATACACCTACCCTGATGCGGCCTCCCATAGACACGCACATACTACCAATGGGATTCCGCGGGGTCTATCCAGAGCGAAGCTGTTTTCCGTACCATCGGTAAAACACAACCTCCTATCGCACTTGCATAAGTATCCTATACTTAAATATATGAGAACTCTATGCCGTTGTGCCCTCACAACATGCACAAGTGCAATACTAGTCTATTCCGCATTATCGATGTCCGATCTCGATAATACTCCGACTAGGGATATTTAATGATTTAAACCTTTATGTATTGATACTGTCTCATATCATCTCAATACGGAATTAATCATATGGACTTTCGCCATTTATATATCAAAGTAAATAAATTACAAAACGGCAAAAGGCAATTTCATTATCACATAGTTAATTTTGTACAATAATACAATATCATTTACAAAACAGTGACGCTATGGGTCATAATGTCTAACAACAAAAATATGATTTATGTAATTTAAAAAGCTAAATAATACGAATATAAGCGCCCTGTAAAAGGATTAATAAGATTAATTTTGTTTAAGGTTTAAAAAATTGTGAATTCAAATTTAAATACAAATGGACCTTATGAGTTCATTATTTCCTTGTATCCGCATCGAATTTACCCCCGGACGTAAATTCCATAGCCGATTCCGAATGGACGGTAATTTGGTCTGCACTCGGATACATACCACGTACCTTTGGAATAATAATGTAGTTTTATAATCAGTTAAATGGTTTAATGACATATAGTCCATTCGTTGAATTCTAAAATTTTTAAAACCTATAAGTGGACTAATATTTTAAAAGTTATAATGGATTAGATCATTAAGCAAACTTGATTAATTAGTTTAATTAAGTTAAATGGTTAGTAGAGACTAATCGGGATTATTGAAAAAATTTTAAATGTTAAAATTGGTTAGATCGCTAATAATCCACTAGTATTAATAGGTTGTGTTTTAGCCGAGTATAATCTAAAATAATTAGATATTTTTTTTTTTGATAAGATAAATTAAATAGATACTATAGTATTATAGAAACCTTAAACCTCAAAATAGTGAGTGGGAAAGGGGTATACTACAATATATCCCGCGATCTCCATTGTTATCCAACAACTTGAGATTCAATTGGCGCCTTGAGGCAGCTTTATTCTTGTCCCCCTACGGATGGTGTCCTTATTGGGTCAATATCAGGTTTGGATTCCGAGAGGATAGAAACTCTAGATGTATTTGGTGATTTGACCTACCCTACGGCGGCACTTCACTAGTTAAGTCCAAGGGTTCCGAAATAATGGGTCACACTCACAAAGGAATGATTAAGTTGTTAATCAAAGCTTCATTGATCAAAATGGCGGTAGTTGATTAATATAGGAATAAGAGTTATTTCACATATATTAATTAATTGAGAATGTCTCAATCTATCATGCGAATACTTGACCTACCTTACGACGACACTTATTTGTGGGATGATAGATAACCGTGGCATAGTAATTCTTTTAGGTTTCTAATTCATTATACATTGATCATGCATCATGTTTAATTTTTGCCTAAGTGTTTGACAATTCAAATATACGATGAATGAATGATTGAATGCACGTTTATTATTTTTCAGCCATGGCATAAGCAATTATCTCAATTCTCAAACAACAAGAAAAATTAATCGAGGATAATTATGTTAAATGGAAAAGTGACATGAATGCTATCTTGGTCTGCGAAGACCTTAAGTTTGTCCTAATTGAGGATTGGCCTCCTGAGCCAGCACCTAATGTTGGCAGAGTTGCATGTAATGCCTATAACAATTGGATTAAAGTCGATGAAAAAGCTCATAGATATTTGATAGCATCCATGTCTGAGGTTCTTGCTGCACAGCATGAGCCTATGGCGACAACATCATTGATTATGCAGTCTTTACAGAACATGTTTGGGCAACCTTCAAACCGCCAACAACATAAGGCAATAGTCTCTATATTGACCGCTAGAATGAAGGAAGACACATTAGTCTGAGACCATGTGTTAAGGATGATGTCTCATCTTAATATGGTTGAAACCTATGGTGCACGTATCAATGTGCAAAGCCAAGTGACAATGATCATGGAAACCCTTTCGAAGAGTTTCCTGCAGTTTAAAAGCAAATGTTCTATGAATAAGTTGACTTTTACGTTGACTGAACTGCTAAATGAGCTGACTAATTACGAGACCGTTATGATGGGTCCTCGTAGGTCCAATGCTTAGGCAAATGTTGCCGAATCTTCTAAATCTGCAAAGAAGAAGAAGAAGAAGAAGAAGAAAATTAATTGGAAAGCTAAGGCAAAACCAATGAAGAAGAAAAACAACAAAAGCTCTAAAGGAACCAGTGCCAAAGGAAAATGTTTCCATTGTGAACAACGAGGGCATTGGAAATGGAATTGTCCGAAAAATACAGGTAAATATGATTTACTTGTCATTGAGTCTCTTTTGGTGGAGGATGATAAATCCATATGGATTGTTGATTCTGGTGCCACTAACCATGTTTGTTGTTCTTTGCAGCTACTTGACTCATTGAGGGACATTGCTGAAGGTAGCTTCACCATGAGAGTTGGGACAGGGGATGCTGTTTCAGCTAAAGTAGTGGGAGATTCAAAATTAAATTTTAATAATAGTTATTTGTGTTTAATTAATGTGCTTTATATTCCTAGTTTTCGCAGGAATTGATTTCTATTACAAAACTCATGGAATGTGGTTTTTCTATTTCATTTAATAATAAGTCAGTTATTATTAGTAGAAATAGATAAAATATATGCACGAAATTCCGAAAATAATCTATATATATTAAGGCCGTTAGTGCATGAATCAATGTTTTAATACTGAAATATTTAAGATTGAAAAATCTAAAACTAAACGGGCATGTCCTCTCTAGTTGTCCGGGGTATGCCCATTTGCGCTTGTATAGTAAAACTAAACGGCAAAAGATTTCTCAAGATGATATCTATCTTTGGCACTTAGACTTGGTCACATTAACCTTGACCGGATAGATAAACTAATTAAGAACGGAGTTTTAAATCAGTTAAAACTTCATTATTACCTGTCTGTGAATCCTGTTTAGAAGGTAAAATGACTAAGAGACCTTTTACTGGAAAAATGATAAGAGCCAAAGAACCTCTTGAGCTAATACATTCGGATGTTTGCGGACCGATGAATGTAAAGGCCATAGGTGGTTATGAATACTTCATCACTTTTATTGATGATTATTCAAGACATGAGTATATTTATCTAATGCAGCACAAGTCAGATACATTTGAAAAGTTTAAAGAATATCGTGCTGAGGTTGAGAACCAGTTAGGTAAAAACATCAAAATTCTACGATCATATCGGGAGGTGAATACATTGATAGAGATTTCGAGGAATTCTTAGTTGAGCATGGAATTATTTCACAGCTCACAGCACCTAGAACACCACAACAAAACAGTGTTGCCAGAAAAGAGAAATCAGACCCTACTAGACATGATGAGATCAATGTTTAGTTATAGCACTCTACCGTTTCATTCTGGGGGTATGCATTCGAAACAACAATGTATATCCTCAATGTAATTCCTTCTAAGTCTGTTCCTAAGTGAGTTATGGAATGGCCGTAAATCTAGTTTACGACATTTCCGCATATGGGGTGTCCAGCACATGTGCTAAAGAACAAGACTACTAAGTTGGAACCTCGTTCACAGGTGTGCCTATTTGTAGGCTATCCTAAGGAAACTAGGGTGGATTCTTTTATAGTCCAGAAGATAATAAAGTATTTGTGTCGATAAATACTATATTTTTTTAAGGAGGATTATATGAGAGAGTTCAAACCTCGAATTAAAGTGTTACTTGAGGAGTTACTTGCTGGTACGATCAGTAAACCATGTGAACTGTTGACATAGACATAGCACCTTCTACATCTGAAAGTCAGATGCAAGTTTAGCAGAATATCATACCACATAATTGTAAGACAACCTGAACGCTATATAGGAAATGGAGAGGTGCAAGTTGTTGCATCTTGTGAAGGTATAGATGATCCATTGATCTATCGTAGTGCAATGGATGATACTGATAAAGAGGAATGGCTCAAAGCCATGAACCTTGAGATGGAGTCTATGTACTCTAACTCAGTCTGAGAACTTGTAGACCAACCTGATGGAGTAAAACCCATATTGATGCGTCCCACATCGGTTGCGGGATGCCTCATGGGCTGGTTTATAAGGCCAGGGCCAACCCTTTTCCTCTAGCTAGCTTTTGGGGCAGAGTTAGGGCTTGGGTTCTTATCATTTGGTATCATAGCCTAGGGTTCCAAGGTCTGATTTTTCTATCTTTACTTTGTGTTTTTGATTTAGTCCTTATTGTGTTTGTTGGTCATCAAGATAAATGTTCATCTTGATTCTTAGTTTTTTGTGTTTTAAGTGTTTTTACATTTCTGATCTGTCGGTGACTGGCATACCGATCCCATACCGGCCTCCATACCAATCTACCTGGAGATTACATAGCTACTAGAACCGGTAAACACCCATATCGGTCTCATACCGGTTAACCTGTGAGTAAAACATAGCTACTGAAATCGGCTAGCAACCATACCAGTCCCATACCGGACTACAAACCGGTAAACACTTAGAAATTTTTTTGAGAGATCAAGTGATCTGAATAGCAAAAAAAAGAGTAAAAAAGTTCAAAATTTTGGTTGAATTTCGTTGGTTCTATTTTTATCATTTGGGTGTCCGTAAAGGGTAATTCAACAAAATTTCTATTGAGGCACCAAATTTCCGTCCGAATTTGCATATGTTCGCAATTGTTTACGTGCTTGTTTGTTTGTTGTTCTAGTTTGTGATTTCTATATTCCAATTATTCTAGTTGTAGGTTTTCTTTGAATTGAGTCTACGTATTTGTTAATTCTTACTCGCATTACTCTGTTTGCCCTATATTGGTTTCTTGTTGTCTAAGCTAACTTGAAGACTACACATTGGTGTGAGCTTTTTGGTAAGTCATATTCATACTATATTGAGTGCAAACACGAGTGGAGTGGAGTGATACATATTTGAGTGTAAACACGTGAGCGTGTGAGATTGTGAGGTTATATAATTTTGTTCACATATTTGTTTCTTCTAATATGTTTGTTGAAGCTTTGAGATTGCTGCTACTAGTTTGACAGTGGATGAGAAGATTGAGGCTTTAGAAAGGAAGTTTATGGATATGATGGAAAACATGAATATTGCTTTCGATAAGTTTTCCATGGAAGTAGAGAGTAATTAAACATGCAGTGTTCCCAGAGCACCATCACCTCAGTATATACCACCACCTCAGAATGTGGCACGACGACGTATACCACCAGATGAAGAAGAAGTTGAAAATGAGTTTGATGATTCTGATGATCTTAATGATGAGGAGGAGAGATTTCAGCGAGGGTCTGATAGGAGGCCTAATAGGAGGTTTGATAGGAGGGTAGACGGTTTGATGGTAGAGGTGCATTTAACGACACACGTGAGGATTATGACAGGAGAGGTTATGGTAGATATGGTGACTTGAGCAGTATCAAGATCAAGATACCAAACTTCTGAGGCAAGAATGATCCTGAAGTGTATTTGGAGTGGGAAAAGAAGATCGAGTTGATTTTCAATTGTCATAATTACTCTTATGAGAAAAAGATCAATCTGGCAGCCATGGAATTCACTGATTATGCAATGATTTGGTGGGATCAGATTGTCACCAATCGAATGAAGAATCATGAGAAGCCAATTCAGACATGGGAAGAACTTCGATGTCTTATGAGGAAACGGTTCATACCCAACCATTACTACCGAGAGTTGTATCCCAAAAAAAAACATTTGTATCAGAGGGCTAGAAGTGTAGAGGATTACTATACTGAGATGGAGGTTGCCATGATCAGGGCGAATGTAGTGGAGGATGCAGAGGCTACTATGGCATGGTTTCTGGAAGGCTTGAATAGAGAGATTGCCAACATGGTGGAGTTGCATCATTATGTTGATTTAGAGGATATGTTTCACATGGCTATCAAGGTAGAGAGGCAATTGAAGAAGAAGTCTATATCCAGATTTGGTACTCATATTACTTCTACATGGAAGGGGAAATGGGTTCCTAATGATCGATGGGATGAAGGCTTTAACAAGCCAAGGGCCAAACCTAGTGCCAAGGGTAGACCGAAACCTGAGAGTACAGCACCAAAGACTAACGACATCAAATGTTTCAAGTGTTTAGGCATGGGACACTATGCTTCACAGTGCCCCAACAGGCGCACCTTAGTGATTGATAAGAAGAGTGGTGAGGTATATTCTACCGATAGTGAGGTTGAGGTTAATGATGATGAGCCTGAGATTTAGGATACTAGTGACAGAGAGGGAGCTGCATACCCACTAGATAACTTGTCCTTATTTGTCAAGTGTGCTTTGAGTGCACAAATTGTTGAGGATGAGAGTGATCAGTATAGGAAGAACATATTTCATACTAGATGCCGTGTGAATGGCAATGGGTGTAGTATGATCATTGATGGGAGCAGTTGTGCTAATGTCGCAAGTACAGCTTTAGTTGGGAGGTTGGGATTAGATTACTTGAAGCATCCCAAGCCTTACAAGTTGTAGCGGTTAAATGATTGTGGCAAAATAAAGGTGACTAAACATGTATTATTGAGCTTTACCAATGGGCCATACACAGATGATGTCCTATGTGATGTGATACCGATGCATGCAGGACATATTCTTTTGGGCGGGCCATGGTAGTTTAATAGGAAGGTCATACACGATGGGTTCAAGAATAAGTATTCCTTTCAGCATAAAGGAAAACCCATTACATTATACCCACTTACACAGAAGCAAGTCCACGAGGATCAAGTCAAGTTACAACTTGAGAGGGATAGAGAGAACGAGAGTGCAAACACAGCCTTGGAGAAAACACGTGAGGGGAGTGTGATCGAACCTAGTAAGATAATTAAGGTTAAGGCTAAGGCCGTGAGTTTTCCTAAGGGGAGTGTGAGTAATCTTAAGGGGAAACAAAAGGGTGAGTGAAAAAGAGCTTCTACATGGGTGAGGGTGAAGCTAGGAGAGCTTTTAAGGCTAGCAAACTTATGCTTTTTCTAGTCTACAAGGATTGCCGTGTTTGTATTGCTAACATTGACCATTTGATTCTTGTGTCCATTTCATCTTTTTTGCAGGAATTCAGTGATGTGCTGACAGAGGACATTCCTAGTGGGCTTCCACCCATTAGAGGTATTGAGCACCAGATAGATTTGATACTTGGCGCAGTCATTCCCAATAGACCAGCATATCGAAGCAATCCGGAAGTGACGAAGGAACTTTAGAAGCAAGTGAGGGAGTTGATGGAGAAAAGGTATGTCAGAGAAAGTATGAGTCCCTGTGCGGTACCAATTCTTCTAGTTCCTAAGAAAGATGGGTCGTGGCGTATATGCGTTGATTTTCGAGCGATCAATAATATAACGGTAAAGTATCGTCACCCTATTCATAGACTAGATGACATGTTGGATGAATTGCATGGTTCCAAAGTTTTTAGTAAGATTGATTTAAAGAATGGATACCATCAAATTCGCATTAGAGATGGAGATGAGTGGAAAACTGCATTTAAGACCAAGTATGGCTTGTATGAATGGTTATGTTGGAAATTAATTGTTGTTAATTATTTGGTGTTGTTAAATAACAACAATTAGTAATAATTTCATGTGGAAATTATTAAGTTAGTTATTTGGTGTTGTTAAATAACAACAATTAGTAATGATTTCATGTTGGAAATTATTAAGTAACAACAAGAGTTGTTAATCAAATAATTAAGTAACAACAAGAGTTGTTAAGTAACAACAATTAGTGAAATGTTAAATGGGGAACATATGGTACACCCATGATGTTAACATTTTTGTAAGGGTTAGAAAAGGTCATTATGCATCCTAATAATGTGATTAATAGTAATCAATGCATGTGATTACATAGTGACTTGTTTTCCCTCCTATAAATAAGACCATTTGCTTATTGAGTTAAGCAATCAATTAAGTTTGATTAAGAGGTCTCTACAAGATTAAAAAGTATGCAATTGTGTTGTGGTTAGTATAGATTTATTTCAATTAGCATGTAAATAAATCTAGGACTAGTAATACATGTATGGTTAGATCCTAAGAGGACAAAAATGTAAATATATTAGGGATTATGTTTCCTAACATTGGTATCAGAGCTTAAATGCATGTATTCTAGTTAGATTACACAAAAATTGCATGAACATGCATGAAAGTTGTTAAAAATGCTTCTGGTTTTTATTTTTACAAAAATGATTTTCTTCCAACTTTTGGCCGTAATAAATCTCTGTAGAAAATTGATAATCGCATGTTCAAATATGTTTTGAAAACTAGGTCATGAGATCTTCAATTTGGTATATCATTTGCTTAATTTGGATTAAAATTGAGAAATATATGGACCCTAGAAGTTGGCTAGTTGAATCTGTTTTTACCCAGAAAAACACTCGCAGAAGAACCGTACTACATGTCATCCGGTATTTATAAAGCCAGACGACAAGTCGTCCGATTTTCGTACGACAAATCGTACGCGTATAGGTCAAAGGGACGACATGTCGTCTATGAATCACACAACTGAAAAGTCGGTTCAACATATAAATGATAACCGACATGTCATACAGTCACAGAACACGCAGACGACATGTCGTCTGCGCGTGTGACTTGACCGAGGCTGGCCGGCGCGTGAGAGCGCGTGAGGGCGAGTGGGAGCCCGTGGCCGGCGCGTGGCTGCGCGTGAAGGCGCGTGGAAATCTGTGTGGTCTCGTGTTGGTCATGTCTGTATCGGTTTGCTTCGGTAATTCTGATCCGTCATGATTAAAAGTCCAATCCTTTTTACAAAATGTTTTAATCGGCCACGATAAATTTGTTTTATCATATAAACTTTGTGTTTATAAAAATGAATATTTTTGTGATGTTTATTTTAGTCAATGTAACTTTGTGTTTCATTGTATTGATTTTTCCTTGTATTTGTTACAGAAAAATCATGGCGATTATTCGAAGAATTGCAAAAATGATTTTGACACCCACAGACCGGGAGATGATATTAGACATGTTGATGGAAATGGATAAATATCGAATGAGTGAAAGCGATGATATGATATATCATCACTTTCAATAACATGTTACATGAGTCTATCTGGGCAGGTAATTGGATAGGACAACCGAATAGATTCAGATTACTGAGAAACACTCTCCCCAAGATATGGCAAAAAAAATTTACTCGTATTTGGATATTAGTAAAACGTGAGGAAAAACATGTTCCTTATAATAAAGCCATTGAGAGGTTAGCGGTTTAGTATCTACGGCATAAGGCAAATAATATTATTTTTCCTTCGATGTTCCTGAAACGTTGTAAGGATCCTAAATTTGCTATAGGTTTTCCATGGCTGTCCAAGATCAATTACGAGTTACCCAAAGAGTTTGAGGATTCGTATCCAAAAACATATATGAGTTGGGACTCTACAACTGGAAAATTATTGTCGTAAAAATTAATTTCTTTCATGTTGTTTTGTGTGTTATTTTACGGCATGTAAATATTGTATTTATATATATGAATGTTTCATGTTGAATTTAATTTATGTAATTAAATCAATGATTGTCATGTACAATTGTCGCATGATTAAGATGTTCTAAGAATTTATGTAATTTTTAGAAAATGATTTTACATGATTGACTATGTTGATAATATTTTTACATTGGGTAATTGGATGATGATTGGACACATAGTGGCCTTTTGACTCTAACCCCATTGAAGAATTTTATTAAACATAATTTGTTTCATGATAAAAAAAAACAAAAGTATTAACAATTGTGCATGAATGTATGTAGAAACTTTGTGTTTTTTAATGGCTTCCGCAACAAAGAACATTATCGATGAACTCAACAAGGTTGAGAAACTGAATGGCGATAATTATGAAATTTGGAGCATGAAAATCCAATATGTGCTAGAAGAACAAGAGGTTCTTGAAACTTTGAAAATGAGCATGGATGAACCTGAACATGGCACTACAGCCCTACACAGGCGAGACCGAGAGGCTTATGAGGCCTGGAAGAAAAAGAATTCAATTGCCCGCATTACGTTGCTGAGAAGTATGGATAATGACCTAATGAAAGAGTTCAGGAAATATGACATGGCTAAGGACATATGGTCCACACTAGCTGAAAAGTTTGGTAGTACATCAATAACCAAACTCAGGTCACTGAAAATCAAGTTTGACACATACAAGTAACGCCCTGAGTTTACTATGTCAAAACACTTGAGGCAAATGTCAAACATGATTACTGAACTGGCAGATGCTGGACATGTTCTTACAGATGAACAAAAAGTCCAAGCGGTCATTCGTTCTCTTCCAAATAGCTGGGAGCATATGAAGATGCATTTGACCCACAATGAGAGCATCAAAACCTTTGATGATGCTAAACGTCACCTTGAATTAGAAAGCGACCGACTCGCGGCCGCTAAGTCAAATACTGAAGTGTATATGACAGAAACTAGCAAACCTGGGGGTTTCAAGAAGAAAATAAAATTTCATGGTGGTGGGTTCCAGTTCGGAAAAGAACAAAATTCTTCCAAGCCAGAAAAGAAACAGAAAACCAATCAACATGGGAAAAGAAAACGTCCTACCAAAAAGAAAAACATGGCAAAGGTTAAATGTTTTAACTGTGGTAAGAAATGTCATTTTGCTCGTGACTGCACTGAGCCTAAAAAGGTAAAAACCTTTCGAGCATATTTAAATGAAATATGTGTTTCAAGTTCAATCTTTCTAACTGAATCTAATCATTTGTGGACTGTAGACTCAGGAGCCACATACCATGTAGCGAAGGATAGAGATGCCTTCGTGGAATTTCGACGAATTTCACCTGGGGTGAAGTGGATATATGTTGGCAACAACTCACGAGTTGAAGTCAAAGGCATAGGAACATGCAAGTTAGTCATGCATGGTGGAAAAACTTTACTACTACATAATGTATTGTTTGCTCCACAAATTCGTCGGAATTTAGTTTCTGTGTTGGTTTTGGTTAATTTAGGTTTCAATTTGAACTTCCATACTTAGGTACAATACACTATGGTTCTGGTTATTTTCTTGATGGTTTTATTGTATTAAATGTTGAATGTTTTAATCACAATTCCAGTTTTTCGTTTGTTACTTCATCTGTCAATAATGATGGTGATGTAATTGTGTGGCATGCTAGACTTGGCCACATAGGCCAGCAAAGAATGAACAGATTAGCCAAAGAAGGCTTTCTGGGAAATATTAAGAAGGTAGAATTGTCAACCTGTGAATATTGCTTGGCTGGAAAAACTGCGAGAAAACCATTCGGAAAAGGGACTATAGCAGAATTTCCATTACAATTAATTCATTCAGATATCCGTGGTCCAATGAATGTCACGACAAGGCATGGAGCATCTTATTTCATCACATTCATAGATGATTTTACACGCTTTGGTTATGTCTATTTGATTGCTCATAAATCCGAAGCATTAGAATGTTTCAAGAAATTTATGAATTTAACAGAAAATCAATTAGACAAGAAAATTAAAGCACTACGCATTGACCGTGGTCGTGAGTACTTATCTGATCTGTTCAGAGAATTATGTGATGAAAAAGGAATTAGTCGTCAGTTGACTACTCCTGCTACTCCTCAACAAAATGGTGTTGCGGAAAGAAGAAATATAACTCTTCTTGAAATTGTTAGGTCTATGATGGCACAAGAAAATTTGCCTGTAACCTATTGGGGTGATGCATTATTAACTGCCACATATGTACTTAACCGAGTGCCATCAAAATCTGTGTCCACCACACCATATGAGTTATTGACAGGTCGTAAACCAGATATTCACTTTCTAAAACCTTGGGGTTGTGCGGCCTATGTTCATGTACGTTCTCACGAACATGGAAAGTTAGGCCCAAGAGGAAAAAAGAGTATCTTCATAAGATATTCTGAACAATCAAAAGGATATGTTTGCATAGGTGAACATGAAAGTGGAGGCGTAATAAAATTTGAATCACGAGATATCACTTTTTTAGAAAATGATTTTCCTAAGCAGAGAGATAGGTCAAGATTTATCTCTATATGAAACTCAAGATCACATGGATCACATGATTGGTGAACACTCGGGTTTACCTAATTCAAGTGGGAGTGATGAGAGAAATTTGAGTAAACATGATGAATCTGTTTCACATGAATCTCAAAATGATGAATTAGTTTCACACGAGTCTCATTTACGTGATCCGAGTGGGAGTGATGTACATATTCCAAGTGGGAGCAATGTGCATGATTCAAATGGGAATAATATCGAAAGTGAGGAATCAGTTCCACCACTAGGTACCCAATTGCGACGTAGTAATCGTATAGGCATTCCTCGACGTCGTTTCGATATCGAAGGAGAAACCTTTATGATTCTACCTCAAGATGATGAAGAACCTAGAAACATAAGAGAGGCTCTTCAGTGTCCTGCTAAAGAAAAATGGATGAAAGCAATGGAAGATGAAATGGAGTCAATGAGGTCCAACCAAGTTTGGAAATTGGTTGATCTACCCAAAGGACGCAAAGCTATCAAGAACAAATGGGTTCTTAAAATAAAGAGTAATGCCGATGGCAATATCGAAAGATATAAAGCACGGCTTGTAGCAAAAGGGTATACAAAACAGGAAGGAATTGACTACGAAGAGTCTTTTTCACCCGTTGTAAGGTTTACCTCAATTCGCTTGATTCTGGCTATAGTAGCAAGCATGGATCTAGAATTACATCAAATGGATGTAAAGACTGCTTTTCTCAATGGAGAACTTGATGAAGAAATCTACATGGAACAACCAGTAGGTTTCATAAAAGAAAATGAAAAGGAGAAAGTATGTAGACTTTTAAAGTCTATATATGGTCTCAAGCAATCGTCTAGACAATGGTATATACGATTCCACAATACAATCATTTCGAATGATTTCACAATGATAGATGAGGATCATTGTGTGTATACCAAGAGAGATAAAGATAAGTTCATTATCTTATCTTTGTACGTGGATGATATTCTTATAGCCGGAAATGATAAGGAGTTTGTAAAACACATCAAAGAATGGTTATCATCTAACTTCGAGATGAAAGATATGGGTGAAGCTGCATATATTCTTGGGGTTAAGATCTCAAGAAATCGTTCAAAGAATTTATTATCTCTTTCACGGGAGTCATATATAAAGAAAATTCTTGAATGCTTCCAAATGCAGGCTTGCAAACCCATTGATACTCCTATCACGAAAACTGAAGCTTTGAGTCGTAGATTGTGTCCTGAAACTCCAAAAGAAATGGAACAAATGAAGAAAGTTCCTTATGCAAATGCAGTTGGAAGTTTAACGTACGCAATGTTATGTACAAGACCTGATATTTGTTTCGCTGTTGGAATGGTAAGTAGATACCAATCCAATCCAGGACTAGCACATTGGAAAGCAGTTAAAAGAATATTTAGGTATCTGAAAGGGACAACTGATTACTCATTGTGTTATCAAGGAAATGATCTGCAATTGAGAGGCTATACTGATGCTGACTGGGGAGGAGATTTAGATGAAAGAAAATCTACCTCCAGTTTTGTTTTCTTGCTAAACAATGGTGTCATTTCATGGAGCAGTAAAAAACAATCTTGTATAGCGTTATACACAATGGAGGCTGAATTTGTGGGCTTTTCATCAGCAGTATAAGAGGCTGTGTGGTTGAAAAGGTTCTTGGATCATTTGGGTATGTCAAATGAAGCTTCTGGTCCAGTATTAGTTAACTGTGATAGTGAAGCAGCGATAGCCTACACAAAAGACCCAAAATTCCATTGTAAAACGAAACATATAGATACCAAATATAAGTTTGTGAAAGACATAGTTGCACGAGAAGAGGTAAACATGAAGTACATTTCTACGTAAGAAATGGTAGCAGATCTATTGACCAAGCCTGTTCCTAGAGATGTCTTTGTTAGACATGTAAAAACTCAGGGATTGCGTAGATGTTAATGTGCTTACATATTATGATACGTATTTTTCCCAAATAATGTTTACTAATGTTAATACTCATTGATATTTGTGTTCAATGCTTACATGTTATTATGTTATTTTTTTTATTATTTTTTTTTTTTTTTGAAATCGTTGGAACCCCGCCACCAAACCACCCATTTTGGGCCGCGGCGCAGGTAAAACCCCCGGCTGCCCCAGGCTCTTACAATAAGTTGCACCCCCTAGATTCGAACCCAGAACCTCAAGGTGAGATTCTGGACCCTTCACCACCAAGCCACACCCCTTGGTGGCTACATGTTATTATGTTGATACATGTTTAAAAAAATATACTATTAGTTAGTATGAGAAGTATGTCAGACAAGTGAATGATTGGCCCTCTCACACAGGCAATCGCCTCCATTACTTTGTGTTAATGGGAGATGAGACAAATTTTTAAGCTAATTATCTGAGTGATAATTTAGAGAGCTCAAGCTTGAAAATTAAGTAATGTCGTTATGAGGTCACCTTAATTGTCTTAATGTCAGTTATGAGTTAGACATTGTGTTTGTATGAACTATAATCTGTACGGTATTTTATGACACATGCGCGCCATGGGAAAAGAGAGAATACCGTAGCACATGTTTTCATATCATGTGTACATTTGTGACTATTGAGGGTAATACAAGTAAAGATCTCAGTCTTAATATTGTGTGAGACCCTTGAGATTATTTCAATCTCACATTGTACCCTTTAGACTCTTGTCTGCTTCTTAAAACTTAGATTTGATGATCGCTATCTTGGAGTGTTACTGAAGGATCATGAGAGATTCGATCCGAAAGGACATATCTGGAAAAGCGAATTGAATCAAGGTTGAGAGATTCGAGAAAGGAGAAAGATCATTATATAAGTAATATCACATTAGCTTGTATTCACTGGTCGACCAATTATGTTATTTTATGTGATCAAACATGATTGTGAATATAAAATAAATATTACATTCGAAAAGAGATCGAGAGAGATTTAATGTGATAAATGATCGAGGATACTGCATACATAATCCACTATGGTTCTATCCATTTTTCGAGCGACTATATATTCCTAACAGATGTATAGCAAATGAGCTCTCGAAGTATGCTGGTCGCACGGCACAATTGCAAAGTATGAATTATTCTTGTAGAGATAATAAAAACTGTTGATCCCATCATGTGTGAGTGGGAGATGTTGGAAATTAATTGTTGTTAATTATTTGGTGTTGTTAAATAACAACAATTAGTAATAATTTCATGTTGGAAATTATTAAGTTAATTATTTGGTGTTGTTAAATAACAACAATTATTAATGATTTCATGTTGGAAATTATTAAGTAACAACAAGAGTTGTTAATCAAATAATTAAGTAACAACAAGAGTTGTTAAGTAACAACAATTAGTGAAATGTTAAATGGGGAACATATGGTACACCCATGATGTTAACATTTTTGTAAGGGTTAGAAAATGTCATTATGCATCCTAATAATGTGATTAATAGTAATCAATGCATGTGATTACATAGTGACTCGTTTTCCCTCCTATAAATAAGACCATTTGCTTATTGAGTTAAGCAATCAATTAAGTTTGATTAAGAGGTCTCTACAAGATTAAAAGGTATGCAATTGTGTTGTGGTTATTATAGATTTATTTCAATTAGCATGTAAATAAATCTAGGACTAGTAATACATGTATGGTTAAATCCTAGAGGACAAACATGTAAATATATTAGGGATTATGTTTCCTAACAGGTTAGTTATGCTATTTGGTCTTACAAACGCACCTAGCACATTTATGAGATTGATCAATCATGTTATGCGTCCATTTATAGGTAAGTTTGTTGTAGTTTATTTTGATGACATCTTAGTTTATAGTAAAACATTAGATGAACATGTTACACATTTGAAGCATGTTCTTGAAGTGTTGAGGTAGGAAAAAATGTCTGCTAACTTTGGTAAGTGCACTTTTTGTATGGATATGATTATTTTCCTTGGTTTTTTTGTAAGTGAAGATGGCATCGAAGTTGATGTAGAGAAGGTAAAGGCAATTCAGGATTGGCCTACACCGATAACTGTGACAGAAGTCAAAAGCTTCCACGGATTAGGAAGCTTCTACCGTAAGTTTGTTAGAGACTTCAGTATTACTGCAGCACCACTGACTGAAGTAGTGAAGAAAACTGTTGGCTTCAAATGAGGAGAAGAGCAGGAGCGTGCATTCCAGGATCTTAAAATGAAGTTGTGCAGTGCACCAGTTTTGGCGCTACCCAACTTTGAGAAGACATTTGAGATTTAGTGTGACGCATCCGGAATAGGCATTGTAGCGGTTTTATGTAAGAAAAGTGACCAATAGCTTACTTTAGTGAGAAGCTGAATGGAGCAGTTTTGAGGTACCCCACATATGACAAGGAGTTGTATGCGCTAGTGAGAGCCCTTGAGACTTGGCAGCATTATATGTGGCCTCGAGAGTTTGTGATCCATACAGATCATGAGTCATTGAAGCATTTGAAGGGCCAATGTAAGTTAAACAAACGACACGCACGATGGTTAGAGTTTGTTGAGACATTTCCATATGTAATCTGCTACAAACAAGGTAAGGAAAACATTATCGACGATGCATTATCGCGAAGGTATGCTTTTCTTACTTCATTGAGTGCAAGAATGCTTGGGTTTGAATTTATTAAAGAACTTTATGCAAGTGATACTGATTTTAGTATTATCTATGCTGCATGTGAAAAATCTACCTTTAGTAAATTCTACCAACATAATGGGTTTCTGTTTAGGGAGAATAGATTATGCATTCATGTTTGTAGTATCTGTGAGTTGTTAGTTAGGGAAGCGCATGAGGGAGGTTTAATGGGGCACTTTGGCATTCCTAAGACCTTAGGGGTATTGAGTGAACATTTCTATTGGCCTAAAATGCGGAGAGATATTGAGCGTTTGTGTGATAAATGCTTGATTTATAAAAAAGTCTAAATCTAAGGTTATGCCTCATGGGTTGTACACACCATTACCTGTACGTAGTGAGCCATGGGTAGATGTATCAATGGACTTTATATTGGGTTTACCTAGGACTAGGCATGGTAGGGATTCCATATTTGTAGTGGTTGATAGGTTCAATAAGATGGCACAGTTTATAGCCTGTCATAATACTGATGATGCCACTAACATTGCTGACTTATTCTTTAAAGAAGTAGTACGGCTCCATGGAACTCCACTGAGTATAGTTTCAGATCGTGATGTGAAGTTCCTTAGTCACTTTAGGAAAGTTTTATGGGGTAAGTTATGAACTAAACTTTTGTATTCTACTACTTACCACCCTCAAACTGATGGGCAGACCGAAGTGGTTAATAGGAACTCAGTTATTGCGTACTATTATCAATAAGAACTTAAAGACTTGGGAGGATTTTTTGCCTTTTATTGAATTTACATATAACCGTAGCATTCATTCTTCGACATCTTATACACCATTTGAAATTGTTTATGGTTTTCAGCCACTAACTCCATTAGATTTGTTACCATTGCCTGTTGACGAGCATACAGGGTTAGATGGAAAAAATAAAGCCGATTTGGTGAAACACATACATGAGAAAGCAAGAGAGCACATACAGTGGAAGAATGAGCAGTATGCTTCTCATGCAAATAAGGGAAGAAAGCGTGTGGTATTTCAACCTGGTGATTGGGTTTGGGTACACATGCGCAAGGAGAGATTTCCTGAACAGCGTAAATCCAAGCTACACCGAGGGAGATGGTCCATTCAAGTCTTGGAACAGATTAATGATAATGCGTACAAGCTGGATTTACAAGGTGAGTAGAATGTGTCTGCTATATTTAATGTTTCTGACTTAAACTTTTTTTATACAGGTACAGATTCGAGGTCGAATCCTTTTCAAGAGGAAGGGAATGACACGAATCCAGCCACTCAAGGAACATTAGATGTCACGACCAGCAATATGATAGAGCCTTTGTAAGTGCCATCAAGGCAAATCACATGCCAAATAGCTAAGAAGATCAGAGACGCAATGGCGGGGCTAGCACAGAATTTCATGATCGAGTGTGACACAGAACTCCAGGGCATAATGGCAACACATGAGGGCTTCTATGGAGTGGGTCCAAAGCTATTTCACTTGACCCAAGTCATACCAAATTGACGCACTAGTAATTCGGAAGTCAAGTACCTTTTGACCAAGACATCATCTTCCACACGGGTCCCATCCTTCTTAGTAACAGAAGTAATCTTGCTACGACAGTGAAAACTCTTCATAGCAGTAAAGAAGAATTCAGTATTCTGATCCCCAAGGTTGAGCCATTGAACACGAGATTTATGTCTATTGAAGCCTTCCTCAGCCCGACTCAAATCATCATACCGTAACGAAAGACTTGCTTCTTCAGCTAACATAGCAGAGTCACTAGGGCAATCCTGTAAAGCATACTGCACTCTATCCAACTCCCTCCTGATCTCCAAAACCCTACTCGGAATATTAGAGAAATACTCAACATTAAACTTCTTCAAGGCCAACTTAGCACTCTTCAGCTTACAACACAAACGGAACATCGGAGTACCAAGAACATCAATGTCCCAATCCCTAGACACAACAGAGAGAAAATCATGATGATCAGCCTAAAAATTAAAGAATTTGAAGGGAAATTTCCTCTTAGGGAGCTCTGCAAGCTTAACCACCATATGAGAATGATCTGAAATCCGAGGGGGAAGAAAGCGAGTAGCAGAACCCGAGAAGAGACACTCCCAAGAAGAATTAGCGAGAACACGGTCCAACTTACGCCAAATAGGAGACTAAATCTGCTTATTAAACCAAGTAAACTGACAGCCAGAAAACTAAAGATCATCCAAACCAGTCTGACCCAAACAGCAGCCCAAATCATCTTTCCAAGACGGCCACGCCACAGATCCACCACTATGCTCAACCGGAGTGCGAATAGCATTGAAGTCTCCCAAAACTAGCCACGAAGATTCATCAAAATCACTACCACTAGAAATCAAGTCGGCCCAAAGCTCCCGACGCTTCTCGTAGTCACACTCACCATAAACCACCGAAACCACACAGCTCCACAACCCAGAAATATGAGACACGCTACAGTGAATAACTTGAGATGAAGAGTGGATAATGCTAACATCACTGTCACTAGGGTTCCAACACACCCAAATATGTCCAAACGGAAGAATGTCAGAGTGGCAAAAAAACTTCCATGAAGGATTAATCGCACTGGAGACACTCACAAAATTAACCTCATTTACCTTGGTTTCAACTAAACCACACAAAGAAAGCTTCTCATCGCGAAGAAACCTCCTAACTTCAGCATGTTTCATAGGGTCATTGAGACCCCGAATGTTCCAACAACCAAAAATCATTAAAAAAAACAGAAAAGAGTAGAACCAACCCAATCAAATCAGCGTCGTCGACCCCCTCTCATGAACTGCCGTTTCTGACTCCTCTTACCACCAGAACCCTTCTTAGATTTGTTGCCATAAACCAATTTCTTGCGCTCCAAAGAATCAATGGCCTTGTCAGCCAAACTGTTATCATTGGGAGTGGGCGAATCATAAGCTCCAATAGGCAGAGTCTCAGCTAAAACAAACTTAGGAAGATCCTTGAAATGCAGAGAAGAAACATGAGAACATTCACCTTCCTCCTTCTTACCCTCTACCTCCAAATCAGACAAAACAACAGGCACAGAAGGAGCTACCAGGGCCGGTTCCAAACTCTTGGAAGAACACTCACCCAAAACAAGAACTCTGTCAGTGGTAACATCCTGAATCACATGACCGTTCGAGCTAACAGGAGTGGTCACAGTCACTCCCTTACCTTTCTTCTTCTTAGAGATCGGAATCTAGACACCCTCCTTATCCTCAGTCGCATCAGCCTTAAAAACTTTACCCGTAGTAGGAATAGAGGACTTAGGAACACAGGACTGAGAAGGCTTACTATCCTCCTTACTATGAGCCTTTTTAGGGCAAGAATTCAACGAATGGCCAAAAACTTCACAAGTAGTATATTTCACAGGAACCCATTCAAACTCAACCCTAACTTGTGCCCTAATACCATTAGGATACTGAAAAACAATCTCCTCGACAAGGGGGTTCCGTGCATCAATTTCAACACAAAGTCACAAAACTGAGCCGTTTCCTGGAAAGGGTAATATGGTCAGCATTGAGAGGTCTCCCAACTGCACTAGCCACACAACTAAGTTTATTAGCTGTCCACAACTCAAAAGGCAGATTAAAAAGTCTAACCCACACCGGAACTTTAAAGAGATCCTCATTGGTCAAAGATAAGCCCGGTTGCCAAAGTTTGAGAACCAACGGTCTATTAGCCATATGTCACGGGGCTCTATCCAACACCGCACAAGCTTCTTGAAGGCTATCAAATTTAAACAAAAAGAAACCATTATCTGATGTTAAAATCTCCTGCAAACCAAGTCTCCCCCATAACTTATTATACGCAATAGAATTGACAGTTTGAAAAGGAAGTCTTTTACCCACAAAATATCCAACTAGTGTACTCCGCCAAAACACACTACCCACTTCAGCAACCTCTAAAGGATGGCAAACTATAACCCTTCCATCAATAACATTTGGTTGAACAAAATGTGGTGAGGTAGACATGGGTGTTGAATCAGGAGGATCTACTCCTTTAGGACCATTCAGCACTTTAGCATAACTCTGAGGAACTTGACCAACCAAACACTCAGAAACTGTAGAAGTGGCAATAGAGGGAACAGAATTGCCAAGAGCACCCAAGCAAGAAGACTTGGGAGGAGTAGGGGCTATCCTACCCAAATCCTTAACCACATTAACCCCCTTTGTAATAACTGTTGGGTTTCTATTAAGTCCCAATGATCAATTCAAGCAATGAAACACATGTGAATACAACAATGAAATATAGCAGAATCATACTTACATTGAACGGCTTTTGCGATGCGGCGAACACAAGCCATTGCTCCATGAAGCTCTCGGCATTGGACTAGTTTTGTGCTCCATTTTCGATCACCACCTCCAAGTGTGCTCCAAGCTCCAAGCTTTCGAATGGTGATTCCATGCTCACAAGTTGGTTTCCCTATCACCTTAGGATGACCCTTCATGTGCTAGCAATGGCAAGATTTGCAACAAATCTTCCATTTCCTTCATCTTGTTCTCGGTTTTGTGAAGGAAAAATGAGAGAGGAATAAGTTTGGCCCTTGGCCGAAACTTGTGTGTGTAAAAGAGAGAGTGTGTTGTTTTTTTTTTTTTTTGTAAATGTTTTCTAAAAACATATTACAAAATTTTGGTCAAAGCTTTTCAAAAAAGCTAAACAATTTTGGAGGAAAAAATGCATTAAATGCATTCAACAACTTCCATCAACTATTCACATCAAAAGTGACTAGATATCACTTCACTCAAAGTGATGTGACTTCCATCACTTGATTGACTAGTGATTTGATGCTTGATGTGACTTGTGGGCCGCACTTGAATTCGAAATGCGAGTGCGCCCGCAAACACTCCCGGGCTCGGGTTCGCTAATTCCGAATTAAAGAATTTTCCATTGCGACATAATTAAATAATTATGCCTAGGAAAATTACTATTCACGTCGCTAACGAATTAATTCTAAATTAACTCGTTTGCCCGAATTAAAATCTAATTTTAATTTCGTGTCGAAATCCAATTTCGTATAATATATCGAATATATTATTTTATCGATTAATTCCAAATTAATCGTTCTCTCTCTTTAATAATATTTTATCCAAGATAAAATATCTCCGTAATTAATCCCAGATTAATTTTCTCTCTCATCTAATTAATCCAAGATTAATAAAGTGCGAGTCATACATTATCGGTGAATCTTCGGGAAGCGACCCATGAGATCCCCGGATATGTTGGCAGTAAATCCGGTCGTCGGACTATCCGAACACGTAAGTACCTAGTACTACATTTTTACCGATTTACAAGACATGGTGGGCTTCTAGCAAAGCACCGTGCCTACCCAATTCTCCAGAAATATTCTTACTGGAATATGTGATCTATATCAGGCGTAGTATACGTAGTATTGCGTATTTTGATCCAGCATCAGATGTCACGTGCAAGGCCTGGGGCTGGAATCGTGTCTGCCCCGTACGAAGCACATATCGGATCTCTGGTAACTAGTCTCTATAATCGGATAAACATGACCTAGTCATAATATCCCGATAGCTGCAGCATATAAGAGAACCAGTTCCGTATCATACGTGATCATCATCTCCATTATGACTGGAGTGATACTTCCATCTCGACATCACACCCAATACACTACGATTTTCAATATACCCAGAAGAGGCGTACA